>VDFB02351066.1:0-12593 GCA_007258455.2 Sequoia sempervirens
CGACATTGGTCCACATATGTCTGAATGTACTAGATCAAGAACACCCTTGGATCTAGTGTCACTCCTTGGAAAAGTTGCTTTCGCAAACTTCCCTAACACACATCCCTTACATATATCATCATGCTCTGTGCTCACCTCGGGAACACCTGTCACTGTCTCACGAAGCAATTTAAGTGCTCCATGATGTATATGGCCCATCCTCCTATGCCATAGCTCTCCTTGATCTCTAGAATTACTGTTGCTCATCAGTGCCTTATGAGTATCAAACTGTAACCTATAAAGCCGGCCGCTCCTAACTCCAATAGCTATGGGTGATTTCCAATCCTTGTGCTTAATTAACACACTTGCCCCTCTAAAGAGTACATTATAACCTTTATCCTGAAGGACAGATATGGAAATCAAATTCATACCTAAGCCTGGCACATGCAACACATCATGAATGGGAATCCGCTTACCATTCTCCCTCTGAAATAGAACAGTCCCTTTCCCAACTGGATTGAGCTTGGACATGTTCCCCATAGAAATCTGCATTCTCATGTCCTCCTCCTTATAGCTGGAGAAGTACTCTCTAACTCCTGTCATATGAAATGACGCCCCACTATCTATATACCAAACACCCTGTGAGGTTGAGCTAGCCAAACAAGCTATGAGAGCGAACTCATCCTCTATTCTACTAGAGAGCTCATCTGCACTTGCTGAAGCTGCCATCTACTTCTTGCCTTTCTTCCTTTGCGGGCAATCGCTGACATAGTGGCCAAACTCGTGACAGCCATAGCACTTTACTTTAGATAAGTCCTTCTTCTTCTCACCTTGTGGATTTGATCTTTTACTAGACCCCTTCTTTGCTTACTTTTCTACGCAAGAGACAGCGTTCTCTCCTATTCCGGCCTTCGCACCCGACTCTTCTTCTTTGGTACCAGCGGTAGGGCTTAGTCTAAGCTCCTCTTGAGTGAAGTCACTCCAAAGTCGATCCCAACTTGGCAAGGTGTCTCGTCCATTAATAACTTGAACAAAGACATCCCACTGCTTAGTAAACCCATTTAGGGCTATCCGCACTAGCTCGTCATCACCTAGATTATCTCCAACAGCAGCCAAATCATCCTTGACAAGTCTGAGTCTGGTGAGGTAACTTGTCACGTCCTCTCCCTTGTTCATCCGAGTAGTCCTCAACTTTTCTCTGAGAATCAGCTTCCGGTTAGTGGTAGCATTCTGGTACAGATTCAGAATGGCATCCCACATCTTCTTCGCTGTATCTAACTCTGCGACATGTGGAACAATATGATCCTTGACACCATCAAGAATCATCCTCCTCGCCTTGGCATCTTCCTTCTTATATGCTAAGAGTTGTGCTGGATCTGTAGGTACAGGTACAACACTGGTCACATATTCCTTGATCCCATTCTCTTCCAGCAACAAAGAAATTCTGGCTTTCCAGACACCAAAATTTGAGGCTCCATCCAATCTGTCCTGATCTCTTAAACCTGCTGAGGCCATATCAAAAGATAAAAGAAAACAAATAATAATAATTCTGAAGAGGCAGGATCTTTCCTTCTGTGTTGAATATATCTGCGCCCCTGAATCATTTCGATACCATGAAAATTCTATTAGATTCGCGATTATTAATCTCTATCTAATACATAGATTATTTGACTGGAAAATTAATTTACAGTAAAATATCGAGAAGAATAACACAATACCCAACTTCACCAATAAAAACTCACAAGAATAGAGAAAGAAACATTGCAATAATGAACACAATATTTTTGGACAAATTGTCCGTGGAAAAACAGAGGAAAACCACTACTGCAGATGAGGGAATTATAGTAAGCTAACAGAATTAAGGAATACAAAAACTGCTTGCCTCTTACTGGCAGAGCTCCGGCAATATTCTTCTCAGGAAATTCTTCCCTCAATTTCTCCTGCTAAAATTCCACAGCTGCTATCCCCAACGCTATTACTGCGCCCTTGCTAACACTGCAAGACTATTTGCTCTCACTGCAAATTTACTACTTGCTAACACTGCAAGTCTTTCTCAAGTATCTCTACTTGCTATCACTGCAAGTCTACTTGTTGTTGTTGTTGTTGTTGTTCTCCAATTGCCCATTGATCCCCTTTTATACTTTTCTCATTGGAAAACCAATGGCCATGATTTAATCTCAATCAATGGCTAAGATTAAATAGACTCTAAAAACCCTAACTAACTGGATTCTAGAAGTCTCTAGGAGAATCAATTTATTTAATTACATAATTATCTAAACAACTCAGCCCTTTTCTGGAGGTTTCTAGAAAATAATTAAATAATTAAATGACACTTCTAGACAATGGAGACACTGTCAAGCTACATAAATTAGCGATTGCTAGTCATACGGTTTAACTCTCTCTGTTGAAGAGGATGATGGATTGTTAAAATTTGAGGATGTCGCCAAATTAACCCGCCTCCAAGAATTAAGATTAATTGTAAACCATGAAAGTAGGGAAAGAATTAGAATCCTTCCTCAGCTACTCAAGATGCGCCATCTAACAATACCTCTATCTGGACCACCACAGAATATGGTTGCCCTACCGCAGAATATGGTTGCTCTGCAGGCTCTCGAAACACTTAATTTGAACGGCCTTCTGGCGCCGAGTCAGGTGTGCGGGCTACGAAATCTGAGGCAACTCGTACTAGAGGGATATGATTATAGCGATTATCCAGCATTAGAAGCAATGCCGCACTTGATAGAGTTGACACTAGGCCAGAATAACAGTTGCGGACAAATACCAAAGGCGTTTGGTAAGTCATCCGGGTTTCCCAAGTTACGCCTTCTACAGATACTCCGGTTCCCTCATTTGGAGGAGTTGCCAGATTTAATACTTGTAATGACTATTTGCTACAAGCATCAACGGTTTAAGTTTCTTGTAAGCTTTTCCACAATGCTAATTATAATTATAATAGCGATGTTTGCAGCAGAGGAGATTATGCAATTGTTTTTTGTAATCACTTTAATTGACCCAGATTTAATAGTTCACCCCCGTAATACTTCAAACAAAATACATGGTATAAATATATAAACGTATAATTAGGGAATGGAGGAGAGAGAGTGAGTATACTTACGGAGGAAGTAATCAATTCTTTGGTCTCAATTTTTGGGGGTCTCCCACTAAACAATGCAGCAATGTTTGGAATTGGGGTCACTTTTAAAACCGGTGAATAGGAGAGCAAATGGGATTCTGAAGCCTTGATCCTTCAACCGGTTTCAGTTTAGACAGTTCAGCAGAAGAGAGTAATATTGTCTTCAACTATTACAATCTTAATCATAGGAGTGCTTTCCAATAGGATCAGCAGAAAAGATCTCTGACCAAGAGACCATGTTTATTTGTGGAGGGTTGCCTACACCTATTCTCATCATGGTGCCCTCATTTCACATTGTTAATTTCTATAACCCAGTAACAGATTAATTGCACAATAAATTCATAGAAAGAAATCTGATTTATAACAATTAATACAACTGGGTTAATTAACAGCTAATAACAGCAGAAGCAAAAATAACAAGAAGCCAAACACAAAAAGACAATAACACAGAATTACCCAGGAAACCCCAATGTGGGGAAAAACTTGCAAATGTTGGATCTTCTGTTTAGCCTAACAACAAACTTTTCTTTCGAAAATACAATATGAGTTTGCTACAGCAATCTTACATTTATAGAGCCTAGCTGTTTTACTTAGCGTGCAAGGAAAAAATCTTTCCTTGCTTTCTTTGGCTTTAATTACACATAAAATCACTCTTGGATTTATCTTATCCTCACAAACTCGAAAACATTCTATTAAAGTATAAAAATCCTGTTGTTGCTAAAAATCCAACTCGAATTGTTTTAAAGCACATCTAATCGTGAGTTGCTTTAAAGTGATTTAAAGCATATCCAACTCAAACTGCTTTAAAACAAATCCATATCCCACCTTTTGAGCTACAAAAATCAACACTCCCTCTTAGTGAGGAAGGTGTTTTGCACAACACCCAACTTGTCCCTGAAAAACTCAAACTTGCTCTTCATCAAGGCCTTCGTTAGGATATCTGCTATATGTTCGTCCGTAGGAATGTAATGGAGCTTCACTATCCCCTTCTCCACACAATCTCTGATGAAGTGGTACTTGATCTCAATGTGCTTTCACTTGTCATGAAACATTGGATTCTCAGAGAGTTTGATACAACTCCAATTATCGCAGTAAATAACTATAGGATCCAACTCCTGATCAAAGAGCCTAGCTAGAAGTTTCTGAAGCCAGATAGCCTCACATGTAGCCATACTGGCTGCCATATACTCAGCCTCTACAGAACTTAGTGCAATTGACTTCTGTTTCCTACTATACCAAGAGACTGCTCCTGATCCCAAACTGAAACTACACCCTAAAGTGCTCTTTCGATTAGTTGTACTGCCTGCCCAATCTGCATCAATAAACCCCTCAAGCTTCACTCCATCCTGCTGAGCATACTTTAGTCCATAATAAACTGTGCCTCGGAGATATCTCAAAACATGCTTCACAACTATCCAGTGCACACGTTTAGGTTCCACTATAAACTGATTGAGTGAGTTCACTGCAAAACAAATGTCTGGCCTAGTGTTGACCAGATACATCAGAGAGCCTATCAACTGTCTATATAAAGATGGGTCCACTGCCTCTGATCTAGAAGCATCAATTTTCTTCCAATTGGTCACAAGTGGCGTTGACATAGGTTTACAGTTTTCCATCCTGAATCGCTTCAGGATATCAATTAAGTACTTCTCTTGTCCAAGGAAGATCTTTCCCTCTTTCTGCCACAACTCCAATCCCAAAAAGTAATGCATCAACCCCAAGTCCATCTCAAACTCTCCTGCAAGATCCCGCTTGCAGTGTGCTATGAGCTCCTCTGACCCTGTGAGAAATAGGTCATCAACATATAACAACAATTTGAGAAGTTTTCCCTTCACCTGAACATAGTACAGGTTTGAATCCACCTCACTCTTGATGAAGCCCACACTCTGCAAGTAACTATCAATACGTGAATACCACGCCCTGGGAGCCTGCTTGAGTCCATACAGTACTCTTTTCAACCTGCATACATGAGAATCCCTCTCATGTACTTCAAATCCTTTTGGCTGCTTTATGTAAATCTCTTCTTCAATCACCTCGTTGAGGAAGGCCGTCTTTACATCTATTTGGTGAATCCTCCAACCCATTTGTGTTGCTACATAAATGATAGCTCTTATAGATGAGTACGTGGCTACTAGAGCAAAAGTCTCATCATAGTCGACTCCCTCCTTCTGAGAAAACCCCTTAGCCACAAACTGAGTTTTGAACTTTTCCACACTACCATTTGCAGCATGCTTAATCTTATACAACCATCTTGAGCCTACCACAAACTTATCTTCTAGTTGTGGTACTACCTCCCACACACTATTCTTCATGATCGAAGAATACTCTTCCACCATGGCATCTCTCCACACTTGGTGTTTGGATGCCTCCTGAAAGCTAGAAGGCTCTACTTCAATTAATTCACTCATAAGTGCCACATACTCAAAATAACGTTTGGGAGCCCTTCTCTGTCTAACTAAATCTTGAGGATCACCTACATATTCTTGAGCCTCTCTCAATGTTTGCTCAGCTGCCATGTTTCTCCTCTTCTCACTAATTGGAATCTGAGGCTGAGGAATTATTTGTTCCTTTATCTGATCATCTTGCTTGTTCTACTCTCCAACTTGCGTGACTAAAGTTTGAGGAATTTGTGCTACCTCAGGGTGATCCCATAATAGTGGTTTACAATTTTTGGCCAAACTGGACACTGAAATTATTATTTTTAACTAAATCTTCACATTCGAGCACCTATAGCAGCTAAACTGTGAGGAATTTGAAGATGGTGCAAACTAGAGTCTCATCAAATTTTTTGTGCGTAGATTCTAAAATATTTTTTTCAAAATTTTTGGAATCAGATTGCACCTCTTTTCCATCTCTCTCAAAAACTCATTTTTTTTAGAAAACAACATTTTTAAGGAGTGACGTTCACTGTATATCACAACTTTTTTCCATGAAGGATAAAATTCTAATTCTTTCAAATTTAGATTTGTAACTCTACCTGATATCAATTGCTTTTACTTGGTTTAGATAGTTTTTTATTTATTGAATATTTTTCCTTAATCAAGTTTCAAAGTCAAACGAATTATAATTAGGACATATTAGCGACCGTGCCAGCGTAACTTTTTTTTTGTATATGTCAAAATTTAATTTAATTTTTTTGTTGGATCAGGACTTCAATATCTGAATTGCACTCATATTTTTTTCAATTTTTTTTTTTTATAATCTTCTATTTTTTCCACATGTGAAGAACAAAGAAATTCATGAAGCCAAAACCTATGTTTAATAAAACTTAAAAACAAACAACAAAACCAAAACATATTAAGGAAATTATATTCATTGGATGAAGCATTTAGAGGAACCATATAATCATTTGGAAATAAATTTTAAATGAATTCATTGTTAAAGCTAAATCAAAAGTGATTTTTTATCAGCATTTTGATAGGTGTAAAGGAGACGCATTTATAGGTATGGTTTAAAACTAGCGAGGTTCTATCCAAGGGGGTTTGATTTAAGGTGATTTGATCAAACCCTCTTCAATTGGAATCCTTAAAATAGAACTTTTAAAGGCTTAAATCATTATATTTTCTAAAAATATGTGATTTCAGCTAAAATTCGTTCCTCTCAGGAATTGTAAACCACTATTATGACAGCACCGCTCAACTGTGGGTGAGTGTTCCTCCTCATTCATCAAGTTGCTTGACTTTTGAAGAGCCCTTTCTTCCTCGAACTTCACATCTTTGTGAACCATTATTTTCCTGAGAGTAGGAATGTAAACCCGATAAGCCTTAGAAGTTTCACTGTACCCAACAAGGATACCCTTCTCTGCAGTAGGTTCCAACTTGGTTCTCTTCTCAACAGGAATGTGACAATACACAAGGCATCCAAAGATGTGAATGTGCCCCAAATTTGGTTTCTTACCAGTGAACGCCTCTTCTGGAGTCAACTTACCCAACACTTTGTGAGGGCTCCTATTCTGCAAATACACAGCTGTGTTGCAAGCTTTTGCCCATAAGAACCAAGGCAGATCCTGATCATGAAGCATGGCCTTGGCTGCTCCAACTATAGCTCTATTCTTCCATTCAGCAACCCCATTCTGCTGAGGGTTGTATGGAACTGTCAACTCTTTCTTGATACCTTCCTGAGCACAAAAATCTTTGAAGGCATTCAAGGTATACTCGCCTCCATTATCAAACCTCAGTGTTGTGACCTTTTCACACATCACCCCATTCAAAATGGGGACCCCCTAGTTTTTGCTCTGTTCCTCATCTTTTGGCTCTGGTTTTGTCTCTCCCTCTCTTTCTGCTGTCTGTCCTTTCCAGGGATGTATCCGTCTGTGAGCTTATAACGTGAAATTTTGGCCAAGTCTAAAAATTAGGGTTTCATCTTTCCTGGTCAGTCTGAGGTCGAATGAAGTAAATAAATTGAAAATAGAGCTTAACATTGTTGTCAGTGTGCTTCCAGCAGGCTCTCAGGAAATTTTCATCTAATTCTGAGTACTTACTATTTTTAGTAAGTGTGCAATTGCAGGCTGTCCTTCAGCGTTTTTTGAGATTTCGACAGTCACATGGCATTTAGAGCACATCAGGCTGCTCACGTGCAAAATTTGAGTGAAAACAAACAACTTTCTATTTTTAGCAGTCCAGCTTCCGGGACAAATTTCAGGGCCTAAACGCAGAGTTTTTCTTTGCATGTCTGGATATTCCATCTAGGTTTTTCGAGACCTTCGCAACAGTGTAACATGCAAAGCGAGACGACAACTTTCAGAATTCAGTCTTTTGAGGCTATTTTTAGGTTTTGCATGTCAAGGTTTTCTTTGCATGTTGGCGCGTGGGTTTTCGAGGAAGCAGTGGTATGACGTGAGAGATAATCCTCGTTAAGAAACTTTTATTTTTGCTTGTTAGCGTCTGGCGGCCACAAATTAATTGAGGAATCGAGAGGCTGATCTGAAGAAATTACAGCGAAGCCCGAATGACAAAAGATCATTTGATATGCTGTCGCGGGAACAAATTAGGGTTTCAACGAACGAAGAGGGGTAAAAAGGCAAAATTCAGCAGGTGTATACCATGGTGATCTCGGCATCCCTTTGCGGCTATCTGGTAAATTGATGTCAAGCGAACTGCTACTATTTATGAAGTCATTTTTGAAACCGGAGCTAAAATAACTTTCTAAATGGTTACATCGCCTTGATGTCGGCGAAGGAGGTCACGCGTGGTGAGGAGCACCCCATTAATTTCAGATCAATGAATACGTAGGAGATATAGGAAGCAAGCAGTTACTATTTATAACAAAAATCACCTTGATAGGCCAAAACGCAGGCAACTAAAAATAGCGATGTCAATAGGTTGATGAAATTTGTGAGGATCGAAGCATTACAAAATTTCCGTCGTACAGGCTTGAGAAGTATGAAAATCAAAGAGAACTTACTATAAATAATACTTGAAGTTGTGAAGTTGGCGGTATTCCGGGGAAAAATATGGCTTCGTCAGGAAGGTTCCAATGCGCTTCACCACCTTGGTAGTCATGCACCTCAAGCTGATGTTGAAAAGAGAAATTTCTAAAACTTCAAAGTTCATGTCAAGTTGATGAAGAAGCATGAAAATTTTTCTAAGTATAAACTTCATCCACCTGCCTAGGGAAAATGCGCCCACCCTCAAGGAGAAAGTTTTAAAATTTTCTAAGTGTTAAGTTTCGTCTTGCTCAGGGGGTAGAATGCGCCCAAATGAAAGAAAGTCAAAGGAGTCAATGATTTTCATCTTGCTCTCATGCCAAAATGCGCCCAGCTCAAGGTAGTGGCATGCAAAAATTTCTAAGTATGAGTTTCATCCACCTCCTAGGCTAAAATGCGCCCAAGGTAAGAAAGGGTCAAAGAAGTCAATGAATTTCATCCTCCACCAGCAAAATGTAAGCTCAACAAAGGAGGAGAATAGCAAAGTCAAAATTGACAATTTTCATCATGCTCATTCATCGCTTAAAAATCAGAAAAATTTTAGCGAAAAAGGGAGAATGCATATGGGTTGGGGTTGAGGGTCTTTCATTAAGCGTTTGAAAAGTTCTCCATGCATACTCAAATGCGCTCAAGAGAAGGCACATGAAGAGAAAATAGTTAAGGCATTGGAAGATGCTTATCCTCACCTACTAAAATGTGCCCATCCACTTCAAGGGGTAAAATGCACCCAAATAGAGATGAGGACAAGTGAAGGTTGTTGGGCGTTGTGCAAGATGGAATTATTTTAGTGTTGACTTTCCTCTCTAGCCTTTGAATGCGCCAAGTAAAGAGTGGATTTGAGTTGAAAGGTGGTGAATAAGAATTGAAATACTCCTAGGCGTGGTTATTATTCCTCTTCAAGTGTCAAATAAGCCCCAAGGTGGTGATGAATATTGTTAAGGCATTGGACAATAAAATGCCTAAGTGTTAGAAAATATTGCCTAGGCGTTAGAATTTAATGCGTTCTCCATGAAGTATCATATGTGCCTAGGGTGGTGAAGTTAAAACAAACTTGCTAGGCGTTGGAAATTGCTAGGTGAAGGGCGTTGGAATTTAAATAAAATAAAACGTGTGCTTTCAAGAAATATTTTCTAAGAGTTGATGAATTTTCTCTCATAGGCAAAGTGATCAAAGCTAAATTTTCCAAGTTGAAATTTTCCCAAGGCAAAATTTTCAAGATGATTTCAAATTTTTTCTTAGGAAAAGTATTTTCTCCTTAGAAAATACGCCTAGAATTGCAAGATGATGAAATTTCCTAAGATGAGTAAAATTTGTCGAAGATGAAGATGTTGGCATTGCAAGATGGATTTAAAAATTTCTCGATTCAAAGCAATAGGGTGTTCACAAAGACGAAGAGCGAATTTAAATTGATAGAATATTTTCTAAGGTTCAAAATTCAAGAAAATTAAATGAACCCGTTCGTTGGGTATCCATGGATTCGACGCGTTCTAAAGAAAATTTTCTTCTGGTATTGAAGATTATCGATGAGGAGTTGATTTTAAAGTCTTCCATGCTTCGTTGTGGCCTTCAAGATGAAGATTTTTGATGGGCACTGGATTGATGAGTTTTCTTAAGGGAAATTTGAAAATTTTCTAAGGCAAAATGAAGAAAATGTGTTTTCAAGGTGAAATCCTCTAGACGATGAATTTGAAAGGAACTGCCTAGGTGAATTTGCTCAAGTTCTTCACAGAGAACAAAATCTTCTTGAACAGGAATGAATAAAATCAAAATAAGTCAATAACCGACTAATCAAATGAATTTCTAAAAGATGGTAATACTTAAGTAGGAATGCAAAGAGGTTGGAATTTGGCTAAGGCATGAGAAGAATTTGAATGAAGGCAATAGATACTTGGAAGTTAGAGTGTGAAAATCTTGGTAAGTAAGTCGAATGTATATTATGAAGTGTTCTAATGCTCTTCTCCTTGCTTGTTTTACAGGAGGAACGTCGAGACCAGGCGGTGATGATTTGAAGCAAAATCACGAAGGAAGAAAAGTTGCAAGAAAATGGCTAAGTGTTGAGACTTAGTGACAAGGAAGAAATGTTTTCAAAACTCAAGATGGAGAAAAGAATCAAAGCTCGAGCAAAGTTGAAGAACGTCAAAAAGAAAATTGAGAATAGTGTGAACGCGTTTCAAAGATGGAATCTTCTAGAAGGATGATGGACATTATGGCTCATTTATTACCCCACTCCTCTTAGTGGCGGTTTTTAGGGTGAATCTTGTTTAGGGCTGAGGTGGCACAATCTGGGCCATCCAGCCGATTGTAATTTGAGCCATCCGTTGGACTTGGCCAACTATAAAAGGGGGAGTCCCCCTCATTTGTACCTCATTAGAAATTAGAATTAGAAGTAGAAGCAGAGCTTAGAGAAGGAGTCGAGAGAAATTGATAGAGTAGAAGGTAGAGTAGTTTAGATTGAAAAGGAAGGAAAGTCTTCCCTTTGGATACTTTGTAAGAAGTTGTCATGAATGCTTTCATAATAAAAGAATTTTTCATTGATGGTGATCTCTTCTTTGTTGTGAGTAGTTGTTGAGGCTTCTTCATCCTTCCAATTCACGTAGCATCTTGAAGTAGCTTAAATTAAAGTAGATTTCATTTCATGCAAGTACTTAGTAATTGTGGAATGTGGTGCTCGATTTGAACAAGACTTCACTTGTCCATACCACTAGTGGGCTCGCTGACGGTGGGTTCGCCTTGCGTGGTCAACTAGAACTTTGTGAAACTTAACTTCGATTATGGTTTATATGTTGGCATGCGTCGTTGTGATGGTGTCTTCATGCTAAATCGTGATCTAAATATCTTAAGTCACTCCTTTGAAGATTGCACCAGTTCCGCGGAAGCTGTCCGAGGTGAGGCAAAACGGAGCTTGGTTGAAGTCTGTGAGAATTGATCGTCGTGTCCCACGCTTTAGGGTAGAATAGAATATTCTTATCTTTGCACTCATTTAATTTCAGTTCATTTCTGGTTAGAATTAGGAAATTTGTGCTCACCTGTCAAATCATTTGAATTACATGAAATCCCTTAGTCCGTTGTTTGCTGTCAACTATCGAACAATTGTGTAAGTCCCCCTTGAAATACCAGCAAAATCACATTGAGCCAACTGAGTCTATTCGCATTATCGGAAACTTGGAGTTGAAAGCATGAACTCACTCGCAATCTTAGCATGTTGAATACTTTGTTCAAGAGAGGATAGAGTATCCGTTGGGAAACTTTATTCTGTGTTGGTGCTGTCTCAAAAACCACGTCAACAGAATTGGTGCTAGAGGGAGGGCGAATAATAGCTACAGCATACAGTTGTGTTGAAATAGAAGGGGTTTGGAATACAAAAAGTTCTATTGGAGAAAATTATCATAAGTCAGGATGGTGTTCTCTCAGGATTGAACAATCCCATAGAAGAAGCAGCTACATCCTGGATTGTATCAGTTCGTTTTTTCCAGACAAGTTGAAAAGAATCTTGAGGTCTATGCCCAGTTCATATAAAGATTTTGTGGAGTTAGAGCTACCTACGAGATCAAGGAAGAAGAAATAAAGTTGTTCAAGCAAAGGAGTTAAGTCAAGTGAGGAAATTCGATCAAGCAAAGAAGTTCAGTCCAATGAAGGAAGAACAAGCGGAGAAGAGATTTCTAGTCTATTCAAAACTCCACCAAGTGCTTCAAGGTTTGCTCCAGCAAGATCAATCCAAGTTACTGCCCCAGTGATTATTCAGCAACAACTACTGCAAGTTACTACACCTCAACAACAATCAGCCCAAGTTATTGTGTATCAGTGACGACAACCCATTCAAGCAATGGCTCAACCAAGAGGTCAACCAGCTCCAAACGGTGCTACATGGTTGGTTACCAACCCATCTCCGCTAGAGTTTCAAGACTACCATGAGATGCCAAAGAATCCTAAAAATTTTTGTACTAAGTTCATTGCCAATAATGTTAACTACACGGTCGAGGACCATATCAAGATGTTTGAAGGTCACCTACGCAATAGGCAGATTGGGTATGCAGACGTGGCTTGCTGCCTATTTCC
>VDFB02351068.1:0-13395 GCA_007258455.2 Sequoia sempervirens
AAGCAAAGGCATAGTTTATCAAGGTGGCGGGTAGCCCTACGTTATGTATGAATAAAAATTAAATGCATTGAATGGCATGTGGCTCGAGGTGAAGGTGATGGGATGGTTTGGAGGCCATGTGTGGCCAGGGTACTTTGGTCATTTAATATAGAGTTAAGTTACTTGGTATCCATTTCTATTACTTTGCGTATGTTGTTTTTGTCTTTTGTAAGCGGTGTTCTGAGGGAGAGTTGTAGCAACTGAGCAAGATATGTTATAGTTGCAGAGTCCAGACCCATAAATGAGTTATTTGAGGTCATAATTTGGTAATTTTCAGAGTGTCGTTACAGTTAAACGCTGGACAGTGAGGGCAGAAGAGGTAACTTTTCGTTTTTAAGTCTATTTCATACAAGAAATGCAAGTAGGGTTTCATGGTGCTTTGAGGCATTCGTATACTTTGATTATAAATTCGTATTTTAAACTAATTTTAGTATTGTTTATTCGAATTTCTTGTTGAAATGCGAAGGTTTCATCTGCGTTTGATAGGTGTTATGTAGAAATCCTCTTGTTCATTTTACTTCATGCATGTGAGTCGACAGTGTGTTGCTTTGAGCTTTTCTGTTGTCATCAAAGCATAAAGGATAGAGGGGTTCTATTAAAAGTCGTCGTTGTTGTCCTCCTAGGCATAAATCTGTATATTGAACTACTTTTGGTGTTATCTATTTGAGTCTCTTGTTGAAATGCGAAGGTTTCATCTATGTTTGATAGGTATTATGTAGAAATCCTCTTATTCATTTTACTTCATGCATGTGAGCCCTGTAGAGTTTGTATTTTTTTTATTGCTGCAAAGTGGTCCCATAGAGAGGGCTTTGGAACCAAAATTATGTCAATGTGTGCGATAATGAGAGCTTTTCAACAATGGGTCGACAGTGTGTTGCTTTGAGCTTTTTCGTTGTCATGAAAGCATAAAGGATAGAGGGATTCTGTTCAAAGTCATGGTTGTTGTCCTCGTAGGCATAAATGCAAACAAGGGGAGCATAAAGAATGTAGTAGAGATCTTTTTCCTGCTGGCAAGCATAAAAATTCTGTCAGATGTCGTCGTTACTATTTTTGTATCTTTCATTTTACTTCATGCATGTGAGTCAACAGTGTCTTGCTTTGAGCTTTACCGTTGTCATCAAAACATGTGCGATAAAGAGAGCTTTTCAACAATTAGTCGACAATATGTTGCTTTGAGCTTTACCGTTGTCATGAAAGCATAAAGGATAGAGGGATTCTATTAAAAAGTCGTGGTTGTTGTCCTTGTAGGCATAAATGCAAACAATGGGAGCATAAAGAATGCAGTAGATACCTTTTTCCTCCCGGCAAGCATAAAAATTCTGTCAAATGTCATTGTTACTGTTTTTGTATCTTGGGGTTATAAAAAACTATGTCAAAAATGTTGTAGAATCCAAATTACAATGTTCCCATAGAGCAGATAAGTAATATTGCTTCATAGAACATTTTTAGTCTTCATGCAAAAGAGCGATCAAATTCATTGCTAGAAGATTTGTCGTCCAAGAACCTTTCGCAAGTAGTTTGTGCAGTTAATCTTGTTTGCATTTATACTTGTGTCTCTTGAATCTAGAAAAATGCTTGGTAGTGTTTAAATGGTTTTTGCTATTAGTATCCATCGCAGTAAGAGTACTATATATTGTTATTCTTTTAGGAAAAAACAAAGACATGTTTTTTGTTTTCTAATGAAAGCTTTTTACATGGTGCAATGCTTTTGGTTGGAAGAAAAGAGGTCATGTAGTGGCCCAGCTATGGCAAATTCTTGAAGCAAGTAGTAGAAGGTGAGTTTCTAGAATGAACCTTCTCCTTTGTTTACAATTGCATATAGTAGACAGAGAAAAGGGTTGATTCAAGATTCTCACTATATTGATTGTACTTGTAATCATATTGTTGCTTTTTGTTACAAGGACAGTCTTTGCAAATGGGTATTGTGAGTGGCATATGCTATATGTTTCATAAAAATTAAGCAGCTGGGGTTCAAAAGTAGATCTTCATTTCAAAAAATGAAGCTTTTAAATTTTGAGAGTTTGATTCTGAAACCATATGCATACTTTGATTAAAACTACTGGCTAAAGGTACATAATTCATTAATGCAAATTCAATGGATTTAATGGCATCTGACTAGACGTGAGGCTGTTTGGATTGCTAATTAGTCTTTGAATATATAACAATTAAAAGAGATAAATAAGTATAATTATCCTTGGCCACATTTCACATTTTGACCTTTCAATCAAAGTCAATTAACAAAGTAGCAGTTAGACCTACAAAAGGTTCAAGGACTATGCTGCTAGAAAAACAAATTTTGGACAATGGCTAGACAATTTGTTGAAATTGGTTTAAAAAATTTGAAGCAAATGCATTTTCCCTTCTTTTTGCTTTCATTGTACATCTTAAATGGTAGTTGGGTTTTGCATTGTTACAATGCATTTGGATACTTTGATTGTAAAATCATAGTTTAGATCATTTTAAGTGTTATCGATTCAAACCTTCCCTTGAAATACCAAGGATTCATCTAAATCTTGGAGGCAACGTACAGTTAACTATAATTATCCTTGGCCACATTTCACATGTTGACCTTTGAATCAAAGTCAATTAACAAAGTAGTAGTTAGACCTAAAGAAGGTTGAAGGACTATGCTGATAGAAAACCATATTTTGGACAATGGCTAGACAACCTGTTGAAATTGTTGTACAGACTTTAAAGAAAATGCATTTTCCCTTCTGTTTATTCTCATTGTACATCTTAAATGGAACTTGGGTTTCGCACTCTTGCAATGCATTTGGATACTTTGATTGTAAAATCATAGTTTAGATCATTTTAAGTGTGATTGATCCAAATCTTTCCTTGAAATACGAAGGATTCATCTGAGTCTTGTAGGCAATGTACAGCTGTCCTATAAAGAGAGCTTTGGAACCAATGAACTGTCATCAAGGATAGAGGAATATTGTCAAATATTATGGTTATTGTCCTCATAGGCACATGTGCAAAATATGGAAGCATACAGAAAGCAAGTTAATTGTTCAATAATGCCATGAAACATAGTCTTTGTATGCATCCATGCATACAGGTTTGCATGTATATATGTGTACATGTAATTATGTATATATGAATGCATGTATCTATGTAGCCATGTATGTATGTGTGTATATAACAGATTATTGTTGCATTTGCTTTAAAAAAAAATTTGTGGATGGCATCTGCTAGCCATCCAGTCATATTGTGGTTGTTGTGCATATTGCTTTTAAAGATATAAGAACTCAATTTCGTGAGTTATATTTCATATTGGTAAATTGGCATTTATTTGTTTTTGGAACCCATGGGAGTGGCTTTGTGAATCGTGATTGTTTTAAAGTGCTTGTGAAAATGCAAATGCATAGCTTCATTGATAGCTATGTGCTTTGATGCATATATGCAAATTTATAGGATTCATTGCTATCATGTAAAGGACACATAAATATTCATTCCCCAGGCCCATGTAGACATTTCAATATGTGCATATATTAAGTGATCTATTGATACATGGAAATGTCCATCCATGGATACATGAACGCATATATAGTTGTAAGTGTGTGATCATGTATGTATGTGTCTATGTATATATGTATACATCCATGCATATATCGATCCATGTGTGCATTGGAGCATGTGTGTAGCTATGTGTCTATGAATACATTTTATCTAGTTATCAGTGTCAATTAATAGAGTAGCACCGGTACCTAGACAGTGTTCAAGGATTGTGCTGATAGAAAACCATATGCATATCAATATATTAGAGAGCATGTATCTATGCATGGGTGTGTGTAGATGCTAATTGTTTTGAATTTTGGTTGCATGTCATTGCATTAAACAATTAAGAATAAGTGCTAGGTAGTTGAAGTAAAATGACCCCATTCAGTTAGCAGATCATTCATCCTTGTATTGTCCCATATCTTAATAATTAGGAAATTGTTGGTTAGCCTTTAAGTACATAGCAATTCAAAGAAAAAAATGATTGCAATAAGCCTTGTGTGCATTAGAACTATTAATCAAAGACAATTAACAAATTAGCCCTAGAACACCATGTTTGTGTTAATGTGTTCAATACCATGTTTTTATGCATGGGTGTATATGGATGCTATGAGTTGTGATTGCTACCATTGGGTTGCGTTTACTATTACTTGTACAGCCAAGTGATATGCAAGTACAGTTCATAGTTCATAGCATGCAGATACATTCAAGGACAAATACAAAGCAAGGTTGTTAGCATCCTGATAAGAAAGATGATGGATACATCCAATTAATGTATGTCACAACATCTTATAAACAATAATTCCTATCAAATGCAGATGAAACCTTCGCATTTCAATGAAAAATTCAAATAAACAATACTAAATGTAGTTTAAAATACGAATTTATAATCAAAGTGTACAACTGCCTTAAAGCACTATGAAACCTTCCTTGCATTTCTTGTTTCAAACAGACTAAAAACCGAAAAGCAATATTACTTAGCTGCTCTATGGCAACAATGTAATTCGGATTCTACAACATTTCTTGGCATAGTTTTTTATAGCCCCATGATACAAGAACAGTAATGACGACATCTGACAGAATTTTAATGCTTGTGAGCAGGAAAAAGGTTTCTACTATATTCTTTACGCTTCCATTGTTTGCATCTATGCCTACAAGGACAACAACCATGACTTTTAACAGAATCCCACTATCCTTTGTGATTTCATGAGAACGGAAAAGCTCAAAGCAACACACTGTTGACTCATTGTTGGAAAGCTCTCATTACCGCACATGTTGACATAATTTTGGTTCCAAAGCCCTCTTTATGGGACCACTTTGCAGAAATTAAAAAAATACAAACTCTATAGGGCTCACATGCATGAAGTAAAATGAACAAGAGGGTTTCTACATAATACGTATGAAATGCAGATGAAACCTTCACATTTCAACAAGAAATTTGAATAGATAACACTAAAAGTAGTTTCATATATGGATTTACGCCTATGAGGACAAGAACCATGACTTTTAACAATACCCCTCTATCCTTTATGCTTTGATGACAATGGAAAGGCTCAAAGCAACACACTATTGACTCACATGCATGAAGTAAAAAGTAGTTTAAAATATGAGTTTATGGCTATGAGGACAACAACCACAACTTTTAACAGAATCCCTCTACCCTTTATGCTTTGATGGCAACGGAAAATGTCAAAGCAACACATTGTTCACTCGTAGTTCAAAAGCTCTCATTATCACACGTGTTTACATAATTTTGGTTCCAAAGCCCTCTTTATGGGACCACTTTGTAGTAGTTAATAATATATAGACTTTATAGGGCTCATATGCATGAAGTAAAATGGACAAGAGGATTTCTACATAATACCTATCAAACGCAGATGAAACCTTTGCATTTCAACAAGAAGCTCGGATAAATAATACTAAAAGTAGCTTAAAAAATGAATTTATAATCAAAGTATAACAATGTCTTAAAGTACTATGAAACCCTACTTGCATTCCTGTTTGCATGTACCTGGTTTAAACATTAAATTATTGGTTCTTGATAATGGAATGAAATGAACTTGGACAGATGGAAATAGAATGATCCCATGGAATTGGAACATCAGTGTTTGCATGCCTTTAACATGGTAGCAGATTTGCATGCATGAGACTTATTTGAATCTCAAATGTCATAGTATATGTGGCACATTAGCTAGTTGGCTTAACATGATAGCTTTCGAACAAGTTAATTCAGTGATCAATCAAGCTACTTGGCTGATGAATTAATTGTGTTCCATGGTTAGTCATAGCTAATTATTGGTCATCTTTATCCTCCAAATCAGTTAAATAGATGTTGCTTATTCACATTCACAGATACACAATCTTTCTAAACTTTTTTGCATGCTTTTAATATGAAAAAGAGCTTTAGAACAGGATATGTACATTCATCTAAGGATCATAAGGCATAGATTTTCTGACAGATATAATGGTTTGTAATGCTATCATGAATATGCATACCGAATATAGAAGCACAAGCAAAAACATTTAAACTGTTTGACAGAATTCCTCGAAGAAATGTTGGCTCTTGGTGTGTAGTGAGTGCAAATTATGCAAAGAAATATTTGTCAGAGAAGGCTTTTTGCAAGCATTCAAGCAAATCAGCCAAATAGCTGATCAAGCTAACTGTGAATGAAGTTACTTGACTAGTCAATGAAACTAGTTCAATGATAGATCAGTTTTCTTGAATAGTTAATTATAGTTAATTAATAAACATCTTTGTACATGAAACCAATTAAACTAATCATGGCCATTCATATGCAAAAAAAGGAATTTCTTGAAAAAGCTTTGTAGAAAAGGAAGCAAATATTCAATAGGCTATAGCTGTCCACATTAATATGTATCTATGCATGCAGCCATTGATATATATATATATCTATGCAGCTTCTATACATGTATATTTAAGCATTCATGTATCCAGCTATGCATCTATCTATCTATCCATGTAAGTATGTTTCTATGTATTCTTCTACCTATAGATGCACCCATGCATATATGTGTCTGTGTTTCTATGTACAAATGTATACAGGCATATATCCATGTATGTGCCAATGTATCTATGAATACATCTACCCATAGGTACATGTAACTATGCATCTATGGATACCATGATAGATGTCCACATCCATGTATCTATGGATGCATGTATCAAGTACCTTGGTCCCAGGTCTTGACTCTGTAGCAACATCTCCTGTGACTACACAGATGTGCAGAATAACAAAAAAATGAAGTGCTCAAAGTAATTACAATTAATCTCTAGTCGCTAAAATCTATATTACGTGATAAACAAGTAAGAACTTTTGGGTACATGAAGGTCATGAACATTGAACCAATAGTAGGACAGTCACTACAACATTTAAGTTAACCTATGGTGCAGTTTCTTTTTTCCATTATCAATTTTATTCCCAATTTCATCCATGAAGAACTTTGTCAACCTGTAGATCCTACTATTAGCCATCACTTTGATCCATGATTTCCATTTCTTTTATCAATGAATTCCATATCTTTGATCCATGAAGAACTTCTTCAACCTGTGTATCCATGAATTTTATATCTTTGAGGATATTCTTCATGGATGAAATTGGGAATACAATTGATAATGCAAAAGAGAGTGTTGAGCATAGGTTTACTTAAATGTTGTGGTGACTGTCATACTGTTACTTTAACGTTCATGACCTTCATCTACTAAAAATTTCTTGCTCATTTATACCTTGTTATTTATACATGTGATATTGCATTGCATATGTCTCATTTTCTTCACCTTGAAATCTCGATACTGTAATACAGTAATAGAAAGTAATCAAGTAATTATAGTAACACAAAATAATTCCAATAAAAACTAATCAAGAGTAATACAAAATACTTTTAAACACCCAGTGTGTTACAACTGTCAGTGAGTTGTTGTTTTTACAACACTGTGTGTTTTACAGCCTACATAGTATATGTAGCATAGCAACTAATAAGTCCATCTCACATTTTCCTGATCACAATTTAATTTGTCTCATCTGTCTCTGAACCATTGATCAAACTCAATTAACAAACAAGTCAATCTCGCACTTGACTCATGCAAATTAAGTCAATTCTATCATTAATCATAGTAATAGTAAACAAATGCTTATTAGATGATGTCATTGTTGAAATCCTATTTGCATTTTCTGTTTGCATGTGCCTGGTTTAAACATTTAAT
Source organism: Sequoia sempervirens (assembly GCA_007258455.2). Classification (NCBI taxonomy): domain Eukaryota; kingdom Viridiplantae; phylum Streptophyta; class Pinopsida; order Cupressales; family Cupressaceae; genus Sequoia; species Sequoia sempervirens. The sequence continues at coordinate 7,763 of VDFB02351068.1, forward strand.
TATTGGCTCTTGATAATGGAATGAAATGAACTTGGACAAATGGAAATAAAATGACCTCATGGAATTGGAACATCTATGTTTACATGGCTTTAACATGATAACAGACTTGTGTGCATGAGACTTATTTCAAACTCAAATGTCATATTGTGTGTGGCATACTAGCTAGTTGGCTTAACATGATAGCTTTCATGCAAGTTAATTCAGTGATCAATTAAGCTAATTGGCTGATGAATTAATTGTGTTCCACAGTTGGTCATAGCTAATTATTGTCAAAGCTATAAATGCCATAGATGAAATGATATGAATAAAATTCTAGTTTCTGGTTTTCCTTGAAATGCAATAAAAAAACTGCTATAAAGGCATAAGACAAGGTTGTGTAACATATTTCCATTCCTTTATCTAATTTCTTTGGACACAAATGCTTTACACATTTGATTGCAACAGTAACATGTCTACGAAAATGGGACAATAGAGATCATAGTTCAATAGTTTTTAGTGTGAGTGTATATGTATCCTGATACATATAAGCTCGATTTGGTATTTATGAAAATAGTTGCTATGTGCAGTGAAAGAGCTTATTAGTGTTACTATATGCGATATCCATATAACATGGTAAATTGGTACAAGACTAGAGTGACACATCCATAAATACATGGATGCATGTATACACAGTTGCATATAGGAATACGTAGAAGCTTAGATGAATAGTTAATTATAGTTAATTAAAGAACATCTTTGTGCACCAAATCAATTAAACTAGTCATGTCCATTCATATGCAAAAAAAAAAAAGCAACTTATTGAAAAGGCTTTATAGACAAGGAAGCAAACGCAATTGTAAACTAAAATTGCAAAATCTTCAGCAAGATCTTTCCTTTCTATTTCTTATGCTGCAAATATTCAATAGCCTATAGATGTCCATATTAATTGTATCTCTTTGTCTATGTTGAACCTATTTGTTTATTCTATTACTTTTGCTATTATTTCATGAAAGCTCAAATGTCATAGTATATGTCAAGTAGTAGACAATAAGTCCATCTCACATTTTGCTCATGACGATTTAATTTGTCTCATCTGTCTCTGAACCATTAATCAAAGTCAATTAACAAACAAGACAATCTTGCACTTAGCTCGTGCAAATTAAGTCAATTCTATCTTTTAATCATTAATGAAATTAACTAATCAGTTTAACAAGATAGCTTTTCAAACAAGTTAGTTTAGTGATCAATAAAGCTATTTGACTGATGAGTCAATTGAGTTCAATAGTTAGTCATAGTGATAGTAAACAAATCCTTGTTTCATGCATTGTGAAAGCCAACTTGTACTTCTAGGATAAAATGAAGCAAAATAGATAAATGTAGCAATTTGTTGCCTTGAGTAACTTGTCTCTTGGTATTCATTCAACGAGCACAAGTGCTTTTGCTCTGTCACTGTAAACGTCTCCTTTCTACTGATAAAAGCTATCAGTTTTCTAGCCTATGTCTTTGCTTAAATTTATTTGTATATGTCATCTTGTTCCAGACTCTCATTAAATAAAGGAATCTCCATATTCTATCAACAAAGAAAATGCATTAATGTCAAAGGAGTTTGAAATTCAAGATAACAAACCTAATAGCACTCACTTGGATAAACTATTTTCTATTGTGACAATTTTATTGGCTCGTAGTGTCAAGGCAAGAATACTTATGCATTTGGTTGAAATGCTTTTATTAGTTCCTGCTGGTAGGCAAAAATACTTATGCATTCGCCCGGAATGCATTTAACCGCCAGCATTGACCAATCACATTTCGCCATTTAACATGTTACTTATTTTTTTGTATAGTTTGAATTTGGAGAGCTATTTTATATAATGGAAAATTAGCATTTATCTATTTTTCTATTCATCCGATTAGCTTTAAAAATCATCTTTGTTTTAAAAATATCGGAAAAATGCGAATGCATAAATTGATTAAATAAATTTAAGCAAAGGCATAGTTTAAAAGTTGGCGGCTAGAGGTACGTTATCCATGAATGCAGATTAAATGCATTAAAATATTAGGAAACTGTGAGCGCAAAAATTGATTGATTAAAATTAAGCAAAGGCATAGTTTATCAAGGTGGCGGGTAGACGTATGAAGTGCATGAATAAAAATTAAATGCATTGAATGGCATGTGGCTCAAGGTGAAGGTGTTGGGATGGCTTGGAGGCCACATGTGGCCAGGGTACTTTGGTCATTTAATATAGAGTTAAGTTACTTGGTATGCATTTCTATTACTTTGTGTGTGTTGTTTTTGTCTTCTCTAAGCTCTTGTTCTGAGGAAGAGTTTGTAGCGACTGAGCAAGAGATACTTGAGATGATAATTTGTTACTCTCCACAGTTCCTTTCCATTGAAGTGCATTGGGAGGCTGTGTTTCATAGTGCTTTAGTTCACTATCACTATCACTTTTTGCCTAATGTGTCAGTGCATGTATGTATGTATGCATGTTTCTATGCGCATAAGCATTTAACTATGTGCATATCTATGTAGACATTTGTACATGCATATATGCATATATGCATGTGACTCTAGATATATCTATGCATATATGTATTTATGCATATATGTATATCTGTATAGATGCATCTATGTGTATATGCATGTAATCACGTGGATGCATATATGTTTATGTCCATCGATGCATTAATCTGTCTTTACATGGATGTATCTGTACATATATATACATATGTATAAATATATGTGTGTGTCGATATGCCTTTTCTACAAAAGAGTTTACAGTGACAGGGCAAAGGTTGTCATGGTTCCAAAAAAGGACACTTGCAGACAAGCTATTCCAGGCAATAAATAGTTTCTTTTATCAGTTTTCTTTTATTTTAATGTCCATAAGCACATTGGGTTTCACAGTGCTTAGCCTATGTTGTTCTTCAAAGACTAGTTCCTTAGACATGCAATTGTCTTTTGTCCATTGTAGAATGTGAGGGCTTAACAATAACTTGGCGCTTATATGCTCTCTAAAGATTACATATCTTCAATTACTGCAGAGCTGTTCCATAGTGCAAGCTTTTAAGCCACTGTTCTGTTAACATGTTCCATAATAGGACCTTACAAACTATATGAGCACAATGTGTTAAGAGCACTTTACAAACTGTCAACCAAATGCAATTTCCAGATATAAGCCTAAACTCCACAATTGTTTCATCTCTCCCGTTGTTATTAAAGCATAAAGCAAAGAGGTTTTTTTCGCAACTTCTAATTTTTGTACTTTTACACGATAATTCACTTTATTCATTAATGAATCAAATTATCTTAATTAATTGATTTTCTTTTTCCTTTTGTCATTTCATATCTAATTAATTAGAAAACTGTTGAATAGTATTTATATTCATAATAATTAAAACAAAGAAATAATTATAACTATCCTTGTGCACATTTGGCCAATCAAACAAAGTCAATTAAAAAATCTGATTCCACTTATTCACTGATAGTATTGGCATACAATTTCCTTGAAAAGTCTTGAAAAAGAGGATTACTCAAACACCAATAAGGATTCTGATTTGTAACATTCCTATCCAAATCATCTTCATTCAATAGGATTTTGTGGCATACATTAATTGGATGTATCGCATCATCTTTCTTATCAGGATGCTAACAACCTTGGTTTGTATTTCTCCTTGGGTGTATCTAAATGCCATGAGTTATGAATTCTACTTGCATGTGGCTTCATTGCACAAGTAATAGTAAGTGCTACCTAACAGTACAAAATAAACTTATGCATATGGTAATGAAATGACCCCATTTAGTTAGAAAATCAATATTTACATCGCTTTCACTGTTAAGTGATAGCTACTTTGGCATTAAACAATAGCTAGAAATTGTTTTTACCAGAACTTAACAGTGCTAGCACAAGTCTGTGTTGTTTTTTGGCTTAGTATTGATTTGTTGCCACGGCCTACTTACACTTTTTTAGGCACTTAAGCAAATATGGGATCTATTCCATTGATTGCTCTTAAAGAGCTTATACCAACATTGCAATAACATAATTACCCTGGTGCATGCATATGCAAAAAAATGTTCTATATTATAGGGTGCACAAATAGCAATAAGTATTTAGAAATTATAAAAATGCAATTTGCATTCTAAGAAACAAAAGTTCTTACTTGGATTGTTTCTTGGTCAAATGAAACTGCATAAGAATTCTATTTTGTTTTTATGAATAGCATAGTATATGTCACTCACTGTACTCATTTGTCTAAATTGTCCTTGTGACAGGGATTAATGCTTTCAACTGTATTTAAACAATCACGCACAAACTACACTGGGAAAAATTGCTTGTCCCTATCACAATTTGGACATTTTTACAAGTATACTTGATCGTTTGATAGCAGATTACAAGGTCAGTTTTCCAAATTGTCTTTTTGCTTTTCTTGAAATGCAATTGAAATTCTTCAATATAATAACTGCATAAAGTTATTTTCCATGTATTCATTTTTCCATCTTGTATTCCTCATTTCTTTGAACATAAATGATTTAGAGGACTGTTTCCACATATACAAACAGGAAAATGCATTTTACACAATTGCAATAGTAATTTGTCTTCGAGCAATAGAGCAGGTTTTGCTTATGTGTTAATAAGTTATACTTCCTCTATACAATATCCATATAATAGAATGAACTGCTAGCATCCAATTTTTAAACCCTGTTTGTAGTTTCGAATAGCCTTTTGAGTCATAAGTCTTTGTTTTATGTCAACTGTTTTTTTCCTATATGCATTTAAGGCAGTTTTTTTCAAACAACTGCCTATATCTGTGCCAAGTTACTGTGCAATGTGCAAGTCAACATATGTTTAATCTTCCTGTTTTACAAATAAATGCCTACAAAGTTAATTTCAAAAGCTGACATGGCACGAGTACAATGAATGATGTACTACTTCACTCATAGACATGATGCAATATTTTTCCATGGTCTTGCTTACATGCAAAATGACATTAACCACAGTTTTTTTTTTCTCACATTGCCAATTACACTGCATGCTTAAAACTTCTAAAGTAAAAGAAAACTGAGAAAAGAAACTATTTATTGCCTCAAGTAACTCATTTCTGGTTCTGGATACTATAACTATAACAAAGTCTGCTCAATCACTATAAACTCTCCCAGAACAAAGACTTCTAGAATACAAAAACAATATGCACAAAGTAATTGTCATGCTTAATAGAAATGATTTTAAAAGCTATTCTGACAAATAGAAAAAGCCATAGATCTTCTTTGATCAAATAATGCTTTTGCATTTCCCTTATTTTCTTTAAACAGAAAAGATTTGTAAAACTATTCTCTACATGTCACTTAATTCATGTTTATCTCAATAGCTTTTAAAATCATTTGTCCTTTGAAAAAAATCAATCGCTTACAAGTACATAGAAACAAAGGAATCCAATTACGCAAAACATTTAAATACCATAGACTGGGATTAGCAATATGAGCAAAAAAGATTCTTGTCAACCAATTGGTGCATGTAAACAAGGCTACCTGAAAATATTGTTTTGTGTTTGTGGCACTAAAAGTATACATCATGCATTGTACTCATTTATCCACTTTGGCAATGTAACAGGAATAAGTACATACAATCCTGCTAGGGGATAATGGATATCAAGGTCAGGTT
>VDFB02351069.1:0-15354 GCA_007258455.2 Sequoia sempervirens
ACGAATTGCTCCTCTTGAGATTTGCGCCTTTTTAATGAAAGAAATTCGAATTTCTTTTGAAGAAAATACGAATTTGTATTGAATTTGAGGTTTTGCCTTTGATTGTTAAATACGCCTTTGAATATCAATTCGCCTTTGAAACCTCTGAAGAATTGCGAATTGTTTTGGAAAATTGAATATGCCTTTGAAGATTTGCGAATTGCTTTGAAAATGTGCGCCACTATCTCTTCTGAAGAAATACGAATTTATTCTTGAATTTTCTTTGAACTTAATAAACTTCGATCTCTTTTGGAAGAAATGAATTTGCCTTTGAAAAATCACGAATTTCTCTTGAGATTAAATTTGCTCTTGAGAAATACGAATTTCTTTTGAAAGCTTGTGAAGAACAATGAAGATGGCGCCACATATAAATAATAATAAATTCGCACCACTTAGCAACTGCAAGAATTCAAAAACCCTAACCAGAATAGAAAGCCTCTAATTGGTTGCTCTTTAGTTTGACTGCCACTGTCTGAAGTTCAAATTTGAAAATAATAATAAAATAATTATCATCATGCAATGGCGCTAAAAATAGACATATTCTGAACTTCAGTTGACAAACTGGTTGAAGCTCTGAGATTCATCTTTTGACTTTACTGATTCCGAAAAGTCATCTCTTGAGCACATAGGCGTCCATTTGCTCAAGATACTTCATTTTTTACTAACTCCCTATTTTATAGGTAGCCCGGCCTTGCTGTCCGCGGTATTAACCGACCAGCGATTTCAGGATGGCCGGTGTTGATCGAGGCGATCACGAGATAATCAGCGAAAAGCCCTGCGAACAGGAAGAAATGTCTGGCGGGAACACAAGCTGCCAAAATCATCGTTTAACCCCTTGAAAAATTAAAGGCGCTTTTGATTAAATTGCTTCGGGTTCGGACTTAGCCATTTCCCTAAAGCGCCATCGGCGCTTCAAGCGGTAGCGGCGGTGAGCGGTGAACCACTGGCGATATGAGGCGGCTCAACTTTGCATGGCCCCAGGGGCTACCGTCGATATTTGTTATTCACACGAGAACTAAAAGCTGTGTTAAGGGCCTCAAAAAGAAAAGCGCCCCTGGCTCATGGTTGCACTTTTGTCATCTCGACGAAAATCAAACGTCATCAAAATACCCTACTTTGACGGCTGATATCTGGAGCTGGGATGACCCGATTCAGGCATTATTTGTTTTAACGGACAGCCAGGAGGGCCCTTAAGAGAAGTCACTGGAGGTAACAAGGCAAGAAAACTGCTTCTAAGACCTCAAAAACTCCAGTGCGTATTTTAAATAAAATTACCGCTCCCAGACTTAGCCATTTTTCTGGACGTCTTCTCTTTGCAGTATTACACTAAAGACCTCGCACGCACGAGCGACTGCCAAATGCTGAAGGCTGACGGCTATGCTCGTTGGGAAGATAAATTGACTACGCTCAATAGTCGTGAAGACTTCGAACGCGAACGGGCTCGTCGACCAGCCCTAAAGGCTAGGCGCCTTAAGACCATGAAAATGCACTGAAAACCATTTGTTGGTCCGCCCGTAAAATTACGTGCTTGGTAGAATCTCCGCCACGACCACCAGGAACGTCGGATCGACAAGCTGAATGATGCGTTGCGGAGCTAGGCTAGTATATTACTAATGTCGTGAAGACTCTGTCTGCAAATATTGCCATCTGGAGGGTCCTTTAAGCCAACGCCCCTGGCTTGTACTTGCACTGGGCATAAACGGAGAAGCTCAAAAACATGAAAACTCCATTTTAAGCTGATCTTTGGATGACTGCCGCCTGGAATCTGAGAGTCGGATGACTGCACTTGATATCTCGTCGGATAAGCAGACTAGTTGTGAACGGATTGACTACATCCGGCATCGAAACTGTCGAGACTTACCCCTTCCTTGAAATGGGCGCCCTCAGGCTAGAGGCGCGCTTTTGCCTGAAAAGAGCAAAATTCTTATCTCCTAAAATTTAGGGATTTTGACTTCTGTCGCTGATAACCGGAGCTGTGAGTCTCGAAATGCCTCGCTGGATAGCTCGACGGATAGCCAGACTAGTTCTGAAGAAATTGACTGGATGCTTGAACATTTTAACCAGAATCTTGACCTCCAATAAGCTGGGCGCCCCTGGGCTATACTTGCGCTTTTGGGCTTTTCCTCTGAAAAATCTCCCTGATTTGATCTTTAAAAACTCTGTTTCGATCATTGAAATGACCGTCTGCAATATGGAATGTCGTCGTGAGATGCTCCTCCATCGTGAAAATCTTCATTTTGAGTCTCTGCTTCAGGCTTTGATCAATATAACTGACTTTGACCGACAAACTATTGACAAAAACTCCATGCTTGACATTGCCCAAAACTGTGTTTTACAACAAATTAGCAAGGTTTAGACTTTTAAATGCAAAATGCCTTAATGAAGCAAAAAATTTGGTTTGGGTACAACATATGTGAATCTAGGATACTAGATATAGCAGTATCCATATCTGCTGATGAGGCTTTTGGATTCATGAGATAATCTCTGATGTGCTCCTCCTTGCAGTATTCTTGTTATATACATGAGAAATGCATCGTGAGCTCTTCTAAAATGTGTCTTTTCTGACAGCTGAAGTTGAGGGTAGCAATTATATATTTTGAGTTCATTTTCTCTGTTACCCACTGGACTTTGGCATATCAATCCAGCATACATATAAGCTCTTGCCAACATGTAATATATGAGCTCATGTGGAAGGACTTGGTGCTCTCCAGATTAACTAGTTGTTCGTGGATGTTATTGCTAATCATTCTTGCCCAATTGAACATTCAAACTCCAGAAACAATTTCATCTATGAAGAAATACATCCACGTTTGAAATAATGCACCTTGGGGGCTACCCATTATTCTATTCAGTAGCAAAATTATATCGCCATAATCCTCTTTAAAGTCGGTCCGGCGCAAAGTCTTCAGCATCTTCTTAATTGGCCTTGATTTCAGCGACCATGACTTGTTAAAATTAGTTGTGCATTGCTCACTTCTTTCTTCAAAAATTCTCCTTGTGTCTTCAATGGTTTTATATGAAGACTTGTGGTGGCTAGGGATGCCAAAGGCTTCTTAAATGGCGTGCTCTCCAAGATGTGCTAAGACTCTCCCGTTAGGAGCAACAATTTGCCTTTCCTCCAGATTATAATGTCTTGCGCATTCCACCATTAATTCAGGGCACTCAACAGCCGGAGGAAATCCAGCTGCCTGGACAATTCCATTTCGTACCATCCGGCGAACTATGGTTGTAGGCATGAGTCCATCTAGTCCCATCATTCTTTTTCTGAATTCTTCAAAATCTACATGTCCCATGTCAGTATCTTTGATATTCTTCCATTTTGAATTGACTTTGGATTCTAGCTGCGGTCCTTTACTCGCAAACTTCATTTGTTTCTTCTTTGAAGATTCGCCTTGTGTAGTCATGCACCTGCAAGAAAGAAAATGTATATTAATTTAAATAATTTAATTCAGATTTTCTCTCTCCTGAAAATATTAATTTTCAGTTTGTCAAAATCAGATTTCAAAAGTAAGCTAATAAATAAGAGGAATGAATAAACTTTGCAAGAGTGCATAAAATCAGAAGTAATAATGAATTCCATCAATCTCAACTTTGAATTCTTGAAAATTTACTCTATTGGTGGCAATCCAGCTGTGAAGAATTCTGACTTTACTTTCGAAAATCAAGCCAGTCATTCAGAAACTTCGCTCTTCAATTCCAAACTTTCCTCTAAAAATAACTTCTCTTCTAAAAATTACTTCTCTCCTGAAGATCACTTCTCTTCCAAATTGCTTCTCAAGAAAAAATAAACTTGCTGAAAGATATGGTGAAAATGACTTGTTGAATTGCCTTTTAAGGTTGAGCAATTGATTTGTTTTAGCAATTTCATTTTTCTTCTCTTGAGTTCTCTTCAGCAAAGCAAGTTTCCAAACTTATTTCTTTTTTCTTGAGAAAGTTTCCAAATTTACGTTTCTTTTCTTGAGTTCAAATTCTTCAGGATAAACTTTGGAAAATAATAAAAGATTTTCATGATTTTTTTAATTTTATTTCCCAAACTTTTAATTTTCTCCAAAATTAAAAATATTTAATTCACCTTATGGCTAATTATTTGGTTTTCTCTTTATTTTATTTTTTAAATTTAGCCATGGCGAAAATTATTCATCAATTCCAATGTTGGATGAAGATTTTCATTTTCTCTCTCCTGGAGTCTGACTCCATGTCGAATTTTTAACTCTCTCTCTTGATATCAAGGTAAATTTGTGTTGAATCCTTTATTTCAAAGCGAATTTCACACTTTCTCTACCATTTTCATCTTGGCACGGGCATATTTTATGTTTAATTCACCATCCCTTCCTCTTAAAATCGAACTTCTTGTTGATTTTCCATACTCTCTCTCTTCAAGTTGGACTTTATACTCTGAAGATGTGTTTTTTTATTTACTTATCCTAGTGTCATGGCAAATTTCCAAGGTGATTTCCTTATTATTTCTTCATGGCAGACTTACAAGGCTTTTTGCCATTTATTTTTCCATCTTATTTCCTCTTAGGATGGCGAACTTCAAGAAATATTTTCCAATTTACATTTCTCTAAGGTAGACCTTCTTTCTCCCTTGTTATTTTCACCCTTCTCTCTCTAGGCGGACTTCTTAGAGAGTTTTCCAAATGCTTTTCAAGCTGGGCGGACTTCATAAGACTTCTTCCACATGATTTACCATTTATTCTTCTCTTCCCTAGTCCAAGGTGGACTTCATGTTGTATTTGCCAATCCTCTTTCTAGTACAAGTGGACTTCATAAGACTGTTTCCATTCAATATCTTCTTGGGCGGACTTTGGAGATTCTTTTCCAAGTCATTGGCTGGTCGGACTTTCATCACCTCTTTCCATTGCATTTTAAGCCTAGGCAAACTTTGGGAGAAGCTTTCCAAGTGCCTTCTATTGTTGGCGAACTTCTTAAGACTTCTTCCACATGATTTTTTTAAGGTGGGCGAACTTTGAAGATGTTATGCCAAGGAGAGGGCGGACTTTGTAGACTTTATGCCAAGCTCTTTCCAAGGTGGGCGGACTTCCCTCTTGTCTTTCCAAACACTTTATCAAGTTGGCGGACTTCCCAAGACTTCTTCCAATTGACCTTTCAACAGATGGCGAACTTTCTAAGCTCTTTACACTTTGCCATCAAGCTGCAAGGCAGACTTGCTAGGACTTCTTCCAATTGACTTTAGGCGAACTTTCCAATGGCTTTTCCAAATATCTTCAAGGCTGGGCGGACTTTCACCAACTTTTGCCATTCACCACTCTCAGCTGGGTGGATTTTTAAGCCACTTTGCCATTCTTCATGAAGCCAACTCTCCATACTTGGGCGATTTTCACCATGGATTTAATGATTTTTCAGATTTTTTGTAATTTCCCTATTCTTTCTCGAGCATCAGAGTTGGTGGATTAGCCTATTATGTCGATCCTCGTAGGCTAATGGTTCTGGATAGAGGGTCACTTGAACCGGCACTTGGTCATGAATTTGCAGTATTGATATCTGGAGTATGGTGACGGGGTGAATTTGTGCATTTGGCATGATAATTGTGCCTAAAATTATGATCTCCACATTTTATTTCACCTTTTCTGGCTTAGGGACCATGTGTTTATTATTTAAAGGGGTCACTTTATATTTTTCAGTTACTATTCATTACTAAAGTGGAAAAAGTTATAACTTAAGTGAATAGTACTCACTTTAATGAATAGTGATTTCAATGTGAAATTATAAAAGAAAGAGGAGAAGTTCTACCCCCTCATGTTATGATATGTTTTTGCTGATTGAAGCTTGTGAGTTGGAGTTTGGGAAAGAGGGAAACTAGGGTTCCTGATTTCTATAGTGGGTGAGCCTGGTGGGGGCTGCTTGTTCGACTTTTGGCTTCTTGATGGTGTGAAATACCACCTTAAAATTGCAGATCAGAGTTGAATACTTCATTTAGTACCATATTTTGCTGTTTGCAAGCGATTAAAGTCATCTTTTGGAAGGGTTTTTGGTGCTAGCATCTCCATTTGCCACTACGAAGGTGTTGTTTGCATTTTAGAAAGGTTTTGGAGCTGATTTGAGCATCTACAGCCAGCCGCATTATTTTGAGGGTTTTATCAGCTCAAAGGAAGAGAAACGCCTATTTTTAGTAGCTGCAATTTCACCAAAAGGGGGCGCCCTTACCCTAGGAAGCCTTCCAATCTGGATTTTGGTGGGAGAAATTTGTATTTTAGTTTGTGTGAGCAATTTACTAAGGGAGGTACTGTAGCAAAACACTATTCACAGTGTTATATGGTTGTAAGTTAAAGTTTGGTTTAAGATATATGTAGCTATAAATCTGATGTAAGTTGTATGTTGAATGCTTCTTATTATGTAATGAAGAACTCATATTTAGCTTCGGTATAGAGTATTATATTTGATGTATCCCAAAAGATTAGTCATTAGAAGTTTTACTTCATGTACATGCTCTTAGTACTTTGGCTACTAAACTTAGTCATTATTCAAGTTAATTCAATAGACTAGTTTATCTCAAGTTCCTATGTATGTATATGATTGTATCATCCGCATTATTGGCATCAAACACAAAAACACAAAAAAAAAAGAATATCAATTGAAAACAAAAAAAATCAAACCTACAATCAAAGTGGAAACAAATCAGTGGAGTGGTGGACCACTACACTTGTCTATGAATTTTCCAGATTTTCTAATTGATTTTCTGTGATTTTTGATTGATTTTTCCAGATTTTCCATTGATTTTGATCTGGAAGTCTGATTTTTGATGCTTTTTCATTGATTTTTCAAATTTTTTAATCAGATTTCACCATGGATTTCATAATTCTTTATGAATTTTTTCAGATTTTCAATTGATTTTCTGTGATTTTCCATTGGTTTTTTGGAACTTCTGAGTGGTTTTTTGAAATCCAGGCACTTTCTAAATATAGGAACCCTGCCAAAAATAGAAACTTTTTCCAAAATAGTAACTTTCCAAAAATAGCCCCTAAAAAATAGGAAGTCCAACATGGGCCAAAAACGCCAAAAATGAAGTCCCTAAAAAATAGGGCGGTCTCAAAGGGTCAATCCCCAAAAGTAGGAGATGTCGGAATTGGATGAAATGACAGTCAATCTTCGTCCCTCGAGTCTCTGAGTCCGTTTGAAGTGTTTAGGCACTGATTCCGGCTCAAAATCACAACTTGGCTCCAAATGATGATTTAAAACTCTATCTCGAAAACCCTAGAGCAAAAGGACCATGAAAATGAAGCTCAAGGCAAAACCTAACAGGAAAACCAAGGAGGGTCCCCATTTGCAATGGGGCGATGTGTGAATTAGGTCACAACAAGTAGCAGGGCCAGCTTTATAGAATACAAAATTTGACCCAAGAGACAACGAGGCTGGGCACAGGATTATAAGTTGTATGAGTTGCTCATATTAGTTTTGGGTCTGAACAAAAATTTCAGTAAGCGTGCATTTCTTTCATGACATAGGGTTGATGGTAAGTCACTCTAATTGGTCAATATAAAATAAAAACAATCACACCAGCCAGACATAATTGATACTAGACTTTGACAGGTTTTATCACATGCAGTGAGGGGAAAATGCATGGTTGGTATTGTGGCAGAAGTAGAGACCACTATCTCACACACAATGATGCCATGTGTTTTGTAGAGCACAGGACACTTGCTAGCATGGCAGAAATAAATACAATTATGCAGAACACAAAGTGCACGATAAGGTGGGGAAGTGTTGAAAATAAGTAAACTGCATGTGATCAAAATTGTTTTCTTGTATTTTGACAAGTCTAAGGACAATGATATATATTTCACCACATCATATAATGAAGCAACAAGAGTCTTGGGCAACCATATTATTCCCAAGTCACATCAACGCATGCTAGAACACATATCTCACTTCTATCACTACACATGTTCTTTATTTGGTATCAAATCAATTAAATCTATATGTATATTTTTGCATCACATCGCATACTTAAAAAAATTATAACATCTCATCAACATATCTCAATGCCCATATATCACACATAACACATTGTGAACTCACACAATGGGATGAGGATGACTGGTGTCCAAAATTCTCCTCTGGGAATCATGTAATATCATAATGCCACATATCCACATGGATAATGATCTACAGGTTCTCCCCAACGAACCCTCCATATAGAAAAATCAGATAGATTCAAGGGAAATGGATTACAACCGTCCAATACCGGTCTCATTTACCCCTTTATAATTAATTCCCCAGGTCATCTACTCCCTCATACAGCCTATCAGAGACCCCTTGTAAGTATGACAATCTAACATAATTCACATTACTACACACATGCCAACAGCAATAAACATTGATAAAACCTCAAACAAGGAAATTTCAATCAATTAATTTACAAATAAAATCAACGAATGATAATTCAGATAAAAATTTCAATGGATAGAACTAAAATGCTATGTAACTAAGAGTTTATATGAATTTTCCCCAAGGTTGCAGCAATTGACCCTTAAAGGCTTGGCAAGTTTGAGATTTAACAGTAGATGTTTCGTCAATTCAAGTTTAACCTTTTGGTTCCTTAACATTTATGATTGCATGATAGTTGCATACCCAAATAGCTGACCCTCTAAGACCTGTGCTAATTTATAAATTCATGTGAGCATAGTTTAAGATTGTCCTTTTATCAAATTGATGTTCTGGCAGAAGCTAGTGAGCTGTATTGCGGATAAAACTGCTCTCAAATGGTTGTGATTCATGGAAAACATTTTCTAGGTTTTGTTCTATTACCTTTCCAAAACATAATGAATTTTAAAATTTGGATAAAGGACATAAAAGTCATGACTATTTTAATGCTGCCCTATCTCACTGCAAATCAGCAGATTGAAAATTGATATGTGATTATATGATGAAAAAATGGGATTTGAACCATATTCTTGTATTTGATAGTAGTGAGTGATTTATAGGGAATTTTGTTGTGATATGAAAGTGTTCTTAGGCGAACTACAAAGCCTCTGATCTCATTACATAGGCAAGGCCATCTTAGATAAGCCCCCAAGGCATAGGTCTGTCCCTTAGGCCCTATCTTCCTATATCTATTTTGATACAAGATTATCATGGTTATTTCTTTGATGGACTAACTAATTGTGTGTCTAGTTTTGCAGATAGCTTGCAGGTACAAGTTATTGGAAGCAAGTGGGTTGCTAATAGCCTTGTGAGGTAATTCGAGGAAGATTATGTTAAGAGATGATCATTGATACCAAATAGTGTAGTGGAAAGAGTTGTACTTTTATGCTTCTAGTCTTGGAGTATTCAATGTAATAAAAAGAATGATAAAATGGCGCAGTAAGTTATTGTTTCAAATTGATTCTTGTCATTTGTCAATCCCTCTTGTTATAACTAATTTTGCATGATACGAGTCATGATTACATTTGGGTTGTAGAATGTGTTGGTGAATTAGCCACTCTATCCTAATGATGTAGCTTTCTATGTTATGTCTATTCTTCTATTTCAAATTTAACTACGATATATCAAACCAACTAGTTATTCTAAAGTAATTTTAACAAGTGTCCTAATGATTGTATGTTTAATTATTGTTATGTTCTAATGATGAACGTGCACTGCAAACAAATTTTTGTAAGTTAGTCAAGTTTTTAGTGGATGGTATTGGTGTTTTGTATTGTGGTTTTTTAATTTTTATTAAGTGTTTTGGGCATTACATTGGTTATCATTTGGCACTTTGTAGATCAATGCATGTACAATGAAGTTGTTTCAAGTATAAGTCAGAATTAGCACTTCAAACTAGCACCAATGTGTAGTACTAAAAAAAATCACTTTCAAAATAAGAATCCTATGAATCCAAGATCATATGTGAAAGTTACAAGGCATTAAAGTTCAAAAAAACTACGACTATCTACTAGAATTGATGAGAAAACCGATTTTTTTGAAATAGTAAACCACTTGAGAAAAAACTGGTTATATTATTGCAAAGAACACAAAATTCTACCTCAAATCAAAAAAATTGTACTAAAAAAGGATGTCATATGTTCAAGATATTAGCCTTCAAAGTTTGATTGCAAAATAAAAAACTACATTGGTGAAGGGGTCAAATTTTTTTTAAAATATGTTTGACATCAACACAACGTCACCACCAAATGTGGCAAAACTATAGCTAAAAATAGAAGTTTCACCAGATGTATAAGTTGCTAGATAAAAATAAAGATCCTCCAAATGTGGAGAACAACTAGACAAATTTGGATAAGCCTCCAAAAATAGTGACAATACCAAAACTATCGTTGAATTTGGCAACAATGGCAGCAGCGGGATTGACCATTGCCCTAGTAGCATGCACTAGTGTGGGTGTTGTGCGACTTGCTCAGTGGCAATGGTGTTGTTGCCATGTCATTACAAGTGCACATGTACTAATTTCTTTTAAAAATTCTATTCACTAAAACACACAAGGGGACGTACAACTTAGGAGGGAAAAAAAGCCTTTACAAGCATTTTTGTCCAAAAGTGGACAAATTTTATATGAAAATGAGTGTTCTTGGACCTTCTAGACACAATGGTAGGGGTTCATTTGGCCTCAAAATGCCCCAAAAATGAGAAGCATGTTGGCTCTGACAAAAAAACTTTGATCTTCAAACCCTTGCAAATTTGGCTTTCAATGTCCAACTGGGAGGAAACAAAAGGAAAATCTAACTTTCTCAACTGCTCTAGACTCAATGATGAGCCTAAATTTTCCCCAAAAATCTTTGATAATGCACCTACGACTAGCAAGTTAGAAAAGGAAACACCTAGAATTTGGTTTTTTTTCACACATTTTTTATTCTCCAAATCATCATAGGATACAAGAGAAAAGCATACTTATGTGCTTCAACAAATAATAGATTTGCACTCCTAGATTTCCTAAAAGGTAACCCACAATTCACATTCGTACTTTGATCCATGTAAGTTTTGGTTGTGAAACCACCCAAGAATACAAAAGGGTGAAAAGAAAGCATTAGCAAAAAAGAGAAATGATAGAATAAATTGTATCCTATTCAATAGAAATGCAAAGCTTACAAGCATGAAATATTACAATGAAAGCAATAAGTGAGTATATAAGGGATACCAATATACCACCCAAGAGACTAAAAACATAACCAATTTGGGATAAAGTGAAAAATCCCTAAGTAAACTAAGTGTGAAAAGGGCCTAAGTGGAGAACTAGAAAAGAAACAAAATAGTTAAGAAATATACCTTGTTCACACTAACAAACATCAATCAGCCTTGTTTATGTCACATCATCACCAATGTGTGTTGACTCCTTTGGCTCTACATCCCACTGTGCTACTGGGCTCTCCTTGTACATAAATGTGTTGCAGTAAATCAAACACAAAGTGTTGCGTACAACAACAAAATTCTCCACTCACCTAGAGGTAAGATTATTCCTTTTAACAAACTAGATGAGGTTGTAGGTAGACCTATTTCTCACAATAGCAAACAATTGAAAAACTAGAACAAGTGGCAAATGGTTGGTGTGGTTATCAATGAATGAGGCCCATACATAGTCCACCATAGTAAAGAATCTTGTTGTGCCATAATCTCTATATCCATCTATCTATTCTAAATATCCTCTAAGTGTGGCAAATTTGGTCCACTCAATACAAATGGTGGCAGCTTTCTCAACACTGTACATCTTTTGAACTGTTTTCATCAACCCTACCTTCACCTCAATATCTACTGTGAGGAAAACTTTGACATGCCTTTGCATGTACCACTTCAAGTTTAATATAAAGGCAGCCATGTGCAAGGTAGTGTTGTGATTCTCTCACCTTTGTTGAATGATAGGCCAAGTGTGTTCATTATAGAATTGCAAGATGAGGTCTTCCACCTATACAATGGTCTTCATTTGGCTTGTTAATGCATTCATACACCTATTCAAGGTTTGTACTTTGGAGCATTAGCTTTCCCATGTGTGTAGTGACCCCTACTAATTGCACAAACAATTGACAAAAAAAAACTCCAACAATTGTACCTTTTTCATATTTTTAATAATATTCTACTAAAAACATAATTCAAAAAGAAGTTTCCCAATCTAATACAACTTGTTGGGTATTCCCAACTTACAAACCCTATACTAAATAGTATGTATTGCCCTTGAGGGTTTTCATCCCCAAGATGATCGGTTCACACGTGATGGATTTCATCTCCAAAGCACCTAGCTATAGTAGCAATGCCACAAACACTAAAGTGAGAGTTGAATGCTCGTTAATTTTTCAAGGGTACCTTCTCTTCTTCTTTATGCTTTGTTTTATAGACCCAATCTCAACAATCCCCAATCATGGGAAGTCATTCCACACTTAACCGATTTGTCATTTTCTCAATTTCAACACTTAATTGAGCAATCTTTTCCTTGATTTTAGCACACAATTAAGCAGTTCTCCCCAATTGATGGTAGTGTCTAAACAATCAACCGTCAAAGCTACTCCTCAATCAACGCTGAAACCAAATAGTTAGTTGACCACCTTATCCTAGTCCACTACACAACTAACAATCTAACCACACCCCCATCTTATTTTAGTCCTAATCATCTAATAGAAACTACAAACACACCCATCTTTGCTATTTCTATTTTGATAGACCACTTTTTCAAAATGGGGATATTACAAATCCACCCTTCTTGATATTGCTTGCCCACAAGCAATGTAGTGTTGGATTCCAGTATCTATGAGTTTTCCGAAGTATATCCTCTACACAAAGATTCCTCCAATGGACCATGATCCTGGACCATTATACAAGAGCAATTATTTTGGACTTGAGAAGCTATGTGCTATTTTCCACACATTATACCCAACACTTTTTCACTACCACTAGAGTGCTTCCCACAATGAAAAAAGTTTTGACACTCAAATCTATAGTCAATTGCAATATTGTAGGGTAGTTTACACAAAGAAGTATTGAATGAATCAACTTCTCAACAATCTCACATAATTGGTGGATCATTAGGATGTAATCGGCAATGTAAATATATCAAGTTACCAACTTGTTCATTAAGTGATTAAGTAGAATTTTCTAATCATCTGATGTGGATAATGTGACATCATTTCCACATA
Organism: Sequoia sempervirens; assembly: GCA_007258455.2. Lineage (NCBI taxonomy): Eukaryota > Viridiplantae > Streptophyta > Pinopsida > Cupressales > Cupressaceae > Sequoia > Sequoia sempervirens. Next base: position 13,116 of record VDFB02351069.1, read on the forward strand.
AGTACAGTCCATTGCATGCTTTAGATGCAGAAAAACATAGCCCATTATGCTCTGCCAATGCCCTAGTTCAAGCTTAGCAATCTGCTCTTCTATTGCCTATTGTTCTAATTCTACTCCTAGACAAGTTGCAAGAGTACTACTAGTATCTACATCTTCATCCACCAAACTCTCTAGCTCATGCTCAATAATATGCTCTTCTATAGCTTGTTGTAGCTCTAGGTCCGACCTTTCTTCTTTTCAAAAACACGGACCTACCAAGTTTCAAAATGGAGGTTGAACTATCTCCTCTTTGTGATGTGCTAGCTTGAACTGGATTTTGCATGCTACTTAGAAGCTGCAACCCTTATCTCCTCCATTTTGTCTTGAACAAAATCTGATATTTCCTCTTTTGTCATGGGGCTTCCACATCTCTCCATTTTCCATAGGCTAGCAAGATGTTAGCTCTAATACCACTAAAGTAACCCCTATCAATTGCACATATAACAAACAAAAAAACTCTAGCAATAATTACACCCTTTTTATATTTTTTATAATTTTAAGTTAACAACATACATACAAAGAGAAGTCTACCAATCGAATACAATTTGTTGGGTACTCCAAATTTACAAACTCTATACTAACTAATATGTACTACGCTTGAGGATTTCCATCCCCAAGATGATAAGTTCCTACCTAAAGGGCTCCCTCTTGAAAGTGCCCAATTGTTATAGAAATGCCATAAACACTAAAATGAGAGTTGAAAGTTTGTTAACTTTCCAAAGGTGCCTTCTTTTCTACGTTATGCTTTGTTTTATAGACCCAACTCTCAAGGATCCTCAATCATGGGAAGTGTAAGAACCCTGGTGGTTCTCAACCCCAAAACCCTAATTGAAAAAGATTGTTTTTGCAAATTTTGTGTTTTCTGTGTTTTTTGTAATAATGCAAGAAGCTGCGATTTTGCTAAAAATGCTAATAAATTCCAAATAAATTCTAAAATTCATGAAATAAGCTCAAATGTGCTCAGAGAACATGGGCGCACCATTTTATTATTTTTTAAGAGCTTTTACAATGATAAAAATCTGAACAATGAATTAAATATGATTTAATTGAAAAACCTGGTGGCAGCTGCAACATGCATGAGAGTTCTGATAGAATGTGATGTAGATGTCTCCTGTCTTCAGATCTTCAACCCAAAACGATAAGAAATCTTCCAAAGACCAAGGTGCACTGATACCAAGCAACAGAGACTGAAGAAAGAAGGCGTCCTTTCCCTGAGATGAATTGTACGGCCCTGCTGGTACAGAAAAGTACGGCCTGCTGCAGCAATGATAAATAAAGTACGGCTCCTTGAAAGATGTGCCAAAACTCTGATAAGGATCTCTGATAAAGTCGCCTTTATTGCTAGATGATATCTTCTGAATCTCCTTTGAAAATCGATGCAATAAGATCAACTGTAACTCCTGAATGAAGTCACCCAGATGCAAGCTTAAACTGGTATTTCACAGTCTCAGTCTGCCTAATTCCTGAAGAGTTTTCGTTCTCCAGAAACGCTTCGTCTGCCAGAAACCCTAGGGTTTGCAAACTCCAATGCTCAGAGCAAAAGACAAAAGTTGAATAGCATAACATGAATGGTTCGATTTTGTCTTTCTTGAAAATATATACTCCCTTGAGAAAATTCGACCCAAAGCTCTTTTAAAATAATCATTTAATAAAATGATTTAATTCGCCTTTAATACTTAGGAGAATATCATTTAATAATTGGCGTCTTATTTTAATGAATAATAAATATTCATTATGTCATAAATTAATACTTTATTATAAAGTATAATAAATACTTTATAATAGGCCAATTAATTAAATATTTTAATATTTTAATAAAGTGACTTTAATATAAAGTCAAAATATTAAATATTCATTAATCACCAAAATACTCCTTATTTCTCCGTCTGATCATCAACTGAAGAACTGGGTCGACTCTGAGCTGAATAGTTGAACCAGGTGCCCTGCCAAAAATAGCAGCTTCCCCTTGACCTAACTTTCTAAAAATAGAAAGTTCCTGAAAATGCACTCTGGAAGATTCTGCGAAGGCCCAACCTGACACAATTGCAACACTGGAGCTACCAAACACTGAGCAACTGCCCCAAATGATCCTCTGCACACTCCTGTCAGCCTATGAGGATCGAATTAATAGGCTAACCACATAACCAGCTGCGCTGACTAGGATGGGGACATCACAGTCTGCCCTCCCTGAAATTGCTTG
>VDFB02351071.1:0-33811 GCA_007258455.2 Sequoia sempervirens
ACGGTTGAATCATGATAGCAATATCACAAACATAACCATATTAAACAAGTGTGCTTTCAATAGTTTTGAGTATATTTTTATTTAGAGGTTGTGGGCCTAACAAACACTATGCATATTAAGTAGATTGTTATGTCATTTATTATATAAATGATTAAAGCAATGGCATAAGGGATGCGTGTATAAGCAAAATATATATATATTATTCTTCTTCTTCTTTGCATGGAGTAAATAAAGCAAGTTCATATTAGCTTGAGTTAGTAAAATAACATCTTATCATGATAATGTGAGACAAGGTCCATTCATAGGATTTGTATGGTGACAATTGTTAGGATAAGGTGACATTTACCTTGTAATTATATGTCATTTGTATGTCTCCACATTCATTGGAATGTGTTCTAAGGGACATGAGAGGAAAATATTAAATTTTGGCATGTTGTAATTATATTTTAAAGAGGGTTTAATTCTGGTGGAGGTTACACATCAAATATGGATAAGACATCTTTCATAAGTATCCAAACTAAAATATGAAAGTTCTTGGATGGGGTGCCCAAGATTGGAGAAGAAAAGGTGTTCATTGGTGTTCCATCGAGGAGCGAAAAGGTCTTTGGAGCATCCCGAAAGAAAGGAGTTGGATAGGCTATGGGTTAGGTTCCCATGTGGGATTCTTGAATTTCCAAATAATATTTGATTATGTCTTTTGGCTATCCAAGAAGAGGGGCATGCGTTTTTGCAGGTGGTTTTGTGCCTCTTGTTTTGGTTTACCATTTGTCATTTTACCTCCCATAATTTCTATAAAATTGCACCTGCATGGGATGGCAGTTTCAAATTGAGTTCTTGCACATAACAGGGTGTTGTTAGGTTCAAAGATCAATAGTGAAGTGCATTATTGTTTACTCTCATTCAAAGAATAATAATATACTTTCCCTCTTTTCTCATGTGGCATTTTTTCTTGAAAGGGTTTCTCCATATAAATCTGGTGTCACATTTTGTTCGTTGATTTTTATATTGTGATGTATGTTGCAATCACATCTTTATTTCTAGCATAAGTTCATATTGTAGCTTTCATTCACCTTATTTTCAACAACAATTAGAGTTTTTTATTTAGTGATATGTGAGTTTGTTTTTTATTATGTGATTTGATTCATTTATAGTCTAAAGTTCATGTGATTGTTGATACTATAATGATTATATTGGAGTAATATAGTAGTGTAATAATTATTACTAGGTATGCAAATATATGAATTTGTATTGGTTGTTTTAATATTCATGCTTTCTAATGGTACTATGACCTATTCCTATAATTTTTAGTATCATTGTTATTTTATATATTATTATCTATCATTGTTTATAGTTGTGTTGTTTTTTTCTATAGCTAATTTTTTTGTTATAGTTCGCATAGCTAGTTTTATGTCTACTATCTCCTACAACACAAAATTTACTATTTTCTTATAGAAGAATTTATTTTCTATCTATAGCTAGCATTACCCTTATCCATCTTTCCTTTCTAGTATAGCTACAAACATACCAAACTTAACCTAACTACCTACAACCCTTACTATATTTTTCACAAGCTTAGGTGCCTAGATTGACATAAGACTAAAGTGAACTTTAGTATTTTAAACACATTGGTTGAACTTAAAAATAAATTTTATTTCATAAATTTGTATTATACATCACTTAGTTTTATCCAATCACTTACATGATATACTAATCATAAATTCATAAACAAATTTCTCTATTTTTGAGAATTTATCATTTTGTTTAATGGAAGTAGATAAATATTTATTAAGAATCCTCAATAGAAAATAATACTACTCTTTCCATGTAAAAACCATTGCCTTCTAATTTTTATTCAAGTTTAGGGCATTAACTTTTTTGAGTCTTCTACCAAAATCTCCTCATAAAAAGGAATCATGTTCATCATACACTTCTCTATATCTAGAATTATTTGGATCACTTTTGTTGCCTTTGTTATTGATTTATTAAAAAATTACAAAATCTTTGTACCTTGCCAATAAATAACCTCCAATAAATTTTCTAATTATTTTATATAAAACTAGCTAATCTAGCCACTTTCATCTTTAGTGGAATCTAAAATATGAGGTCTAAATACTATAGGTTCTAGAAATGGTTATAAATTTTGTGTTTGAAACCCTCAAATTTGTTTGATTTCAAGCTTCAAGGTTTCTTGTATTCTTATTTCAAGCTTCAAGGTTTCTTGCATTCTTTATATATTTTTTTTGATAGAACACTAATACATTGAGGGGGTAAATCAGTGTATGTTAATTTTATCAAATTAAACCAACAGATGAGAATTAAAAACACACATAAACCACATCACATAAGAAAACACCAAATATAAGTGGAAAACCCTAAAAGGGAAAAACCACAGTGAGAAATTTGCTTAACTCTACTGCTCAAATCCAACCTCACATAAGAGCTTTTATAGATGTTTTGTAAGCACCAACTTACAAGTACATTGACACCTAAGACAATGTTTTGAGGCACCAACCTTTAGGTACACTATACACCTAATTGAGCACCAACCCAATTTTTTGGGGCACCAACCCTTGAATCCTTAAAAGTTCTTATATGTAGATATTAGTTCTTCTCTAACCTGAAATGCACCTTTTTCAATTTATATACTCAGTTCTCTTTCTATGCCTAGCGTTCTTATGAACACTATCTTCTCCTTTCTCTCAACTCACCTTGCAATCTATGTTCTCATTAACATAGTTTCTCTTTTACTCAATACTATATGCACACTTTATGTAGAAAACCCTCACACACTACCTATATGTAAATATGTTCAATTGAGTAACAATTTTTGCAATCGAATTCATTATGTATATGTATCCCCTATACACATTATAGAATTGTGTTCTCAACAACCACTAATTGAATCAACAAAACCAAAAGAATAATTATTTCCATGGTTACAACAAACCCTAAGTGCTTCATATCCCATTGAAATTGTTGCTTGAATGATTTTGCACCATTTTGTCAAAAAATGCAATTGAATCGGCTTCTCTGTAATTGCTCGTCAAATTTTAGCTTCAGAAATTAGTCATTTGCTCACTTTAAATATCAATCATTGATCTTACCTTTATTGTCATCTTAAGTGGACACATATCATTGTGCACCATTGATTTGAATTTTCCTTTACATGTTGGTCCATCGAATAGTATTCATCCAATAAGAACTTGCAATGACATTAACTTTGCCATCTTGAACATGGTCAACCATTCTTCATCTTCGTATTTACCACTTACATCTAAAGCTTGCCACTTTTTGACATTGTGTAAACTCGCGAAGTTACCATTCTATGATCTCCATGATCTTGCAAAGATGTGTAGACCTAACACATGGTGTGATTTTTCATTTTCACACTAGCAGAGACCCTTTACTTTTCTTCCTTGCGAGCATGCACTAATTGTTGATCTTGTAGGATCAGCATGCACCGTTGGATCAACATTGAAGTTCTTGCACTTTAGTCTCCTTTGCAGGTCATAAGATGAAATACCACCTAAGTCGATAACCACTAGAAGATGGATCCGATAATATGACGACGATGATGGCTTAAGTTGTCACTTAAGTGACTTCTCACCAAGGATAGTAGGTCAACATCAAAATATAACATCTAAGGAAATACACCTACCATAGGGTTTTATTCGATCTCTCTTGGTGTTCAACGATACTTGGGAGATTGAATCCTTCATCTTTGAGCACCTCAAAGAGGTTTTTACCCTCAGATACATCCTTTAATTTTACTTTTTTGTGATCCAATAATGTCATGTGCATTGTGGTTTTCACTAGGGGATCTCTTTTTCATTTTTTATATTTTTACTTTTACAAATGAAGGACCCAATCTCTTCACTAAGTTCTGTGTCAAAGCCCATATTATGATCTTTGGGTGGCATCCCATCTCTTAGTCCCAAAAACTCAACAATAGCTTCATCATTTTGGAATATCTAAAACTAGTGCTTCTTGTTGGTCCAAGCCAATCAATTGAGGATAAACAAGTTGAAGTTCATGTTTTTGGAATTCTTGGTCAAAGGAAAGGGTCGTGATGGTATTTATGAAAGCATTCTCAAATAGGTCATTAATGTACATGAACGAGTCTTCGATGGAATCATCATCATCAAATGTCTTAACCACTGGAGAAGATGGACCTTCCCCACAAGACATATTTATAGTGTTAATAGTAACATTATCCAACGAACCATATCCTAGTCCTTGATATTTCTTTCACTTTTCCAAGATAATGGGTCATCTTATACCTTGCTCGTGTATTCCAAGGCCACCTTGTCCTATGAATCCGATGATGAGCTAGAAACCTTTATTGTTGTCATCAAAAGAGATGGGTTGTGGTTATTCTTCTTCTTCCTTGTATAACCAAGTAGAGACATCTTCTCCATCTATGACTTCCTTGTTAAACTCTCCCCATTTAGAGAAGACTGTAGGTTTGAATTTGATAGTCGTATGAAATTTGTCAATTTCTTGTGGCTTTCCATATGTTCTTGGAGATAGCAGATGTTTTCCAATGCAAAAGGATTGTTTGAGGTGATATTCCATGCAACCGTTGTCTAGTGCTTCGACCTTTGGTTCAAGTTTGAGTGGATTTGAGGTAGATGATGAGGCTAGGGATGATGGGTAAATATAGAAAAATGTGTGTGAAGATATGTCATTGCTAGGAACTTGAAAGATCTTTTGGTATTTTTCTTCTAAGTTCTTACAATAGTGGAAAGGTTTTGGATCACCATAAATGGTAACTTCTTTGTCGTTATAAGGAAATTTCAAGCATTGGTAATAGGTCAAAGGGACAACTTTCATTGCATGAATCTAGGGACATCCCAAGAGAAGGTTATATGGTAACTCAAGGTCTAAGACTTGACAAGTTGTTTTTTCTATTGTTGGTCCTACTTGAATGGGAAGTCTAATGGTATCTTTTGAATCTCTCTCATTATCATCATACACCTTGATGGTTATACTTTTCTACTTTTCATTATCCTCATCAAAATATCCTAGCTATTTTATAAGTTTCAAGATACAAATGTTAAAGCTCATGCCACCATCTATCAATACTCTCTTGATTTTATGTTTATAGATGTAAACTTCTAGATATAGAGCTTGTTTTTGGAATTTATGAATGAGAATATCTCTTTTGGTGAATACAAGATGATGGGTAGAACCAATTTGTCCTACCATGGCTTGAAACTATTTAGTGTTAATCTCGATAGGTACAAAAGACTCTAAGAGGGCTTTATCCAAAACTTCTTTATGAGCGAGGGATATTTTGCGAAGTTTGAGAATGGAGATTTGTGTTGGAGTCTTTTTTAAATGGTTAATAAGGTTATACTTATCTTTTGGAGGTTTAAATAAAGCTTTGGATTATGGTGGGGTTCCTTGGATTATAACATTTCCTCGTTATGTAGTAACACCGCACTCAGGATTTTTACCAACTATAGTTATGAATATGATGTGATGGTTTGCCTCATGAGTAGCACCCAATACATTATTGTAATGTCATAAAATTGGACCCCTTGCAATTTCGCATGCATTCTTGTATCTTCTTTAGTGTCCACTCCCTTAGCATTTTTGTAGGCTCGTTTTAGCCCCTGCATCAGCCTTTTCCCTTCTCAGGATGCTCAAGATCCCTTTTCAGTAGATACCCTTACACATCAACTTTGTGTTAAACCTTGTGCTTTTCTCGTTCGTGTCATTTTGTAGCATGGTGTGTCTAGACACTAGCACGTCGCGCAGACGTCTGCACACTACACTAGCCTCTTGTGATGTTTCAACATTCAAACGATTGTTTATGAGCATGTTTGCCACTTGTCACTTACCTTTGTTGATGGTATCAGCTCGGGATGCCTTGTAACCACTTGGGAAGCTTCTTTTCCTTCCTCTCCTCCCTTTAAATGCTATGTTTCCAATTCATTTGGGCTTCTAGCTTCTATTTGGATTCTTGGCTTCTCTCCTTTCCCTCTTTACCCTCTTGCTTGCACATATATCTTACTTGTTATAGCAGCTTCAAGCACTCTCAAGCTTTTACAACTCTTACAGTGCTCTTTGTAGCTCTCTTGGCTCTTGCAACCATCTCTTTCGTCCTTGCTCTCTTTGGCTTCCTTAAGCCTTGCAGGTGATATCTCCCTTACCTTGTGCTTGCGAGCATCCTGGGATTTTTCACATCTCTATGATACGTGTTCTCCTCCTTGAGCGAGGATTTCTTTTATCACTCTTGCATTCATTTCATTCCTATTATCTCTATCTATCTATTTGGTTGTTTGTGGAGGTGAGAACACCAAAATGGGGGTTTGACTGAGGCAAACCCCTATACAACTCCAACATTTTCTCTTGATCTTACATACGTAGGTATTGAATATATCTACTAGATGGAGGCTTTATTACTTGGGTTTTTGTGAGAGTTTTCTATCTCTTATCCTCTTTAACTTTATCATTTGTACTTTACTTCATTTCAATTATGTTACATTATGTTACCTTCTCGTATTTTATAAGTTCTTAGCAATCTGATTGTTAATAGTCACTTTGTTGTTTTCTATGATGAACTCAGTTTTTGGTTCATACAAGATGCCAACATGCCTCTGGGACTCCAGTGTGTTGCGCTATCATCCTTATTTCGCGTTGTCATCCCTTGGCTGAGAGCTCGTTAGTCAGTCCAAAAAACCTCTGTGATTTACTCTTTTTTATTCTAGAACTCTTACTATGTTCCTTGAGGTAGTTTAGGGTAGTTCACCCCTTGGTATTCTCTTGAGAATAAAGAGACTCATGAGTAGTGAATCCCCTTTCTCTACATTTTGGTGAACTCGACATGAAACAAGAAACTAGGAATTTATTTACCCCAACTTGGTGGGGTCATGACTTTTGACTTGGTGCTCAGAATTCAAAACTGTTTACACCGTTGGAAACGTCTCCAAGAGGACTAATTCAATCCCAAAAATACAATGCCTTTGGAAATTAAATTTTAGGGATCGAGGCAAGTTTCAACCCCAAATTCCGCTTCAAAGACCTCTGAAAATGCAAATTACTAAAACCTAGAAAATACCAAAAAAATCAAAAAATCAGAATTTTGGTTTTTCTCAGTTGTCACCCCTAGATTGCTCTGGATTGGCTGACGTGTCTATATCTCTATTTTAAAATGTATTTTCTATATTTCTTCCTTCTATCTCTTTCCAGCTTTGTTAAGAAGCTTCAAGAAGTTCTCTTACAAGCATGTGAAAGTGAGTTCTTGTCTCCTTTTTTATTATTCCTTGTTGATCCCTCTCCTGAAATTTCTTCTAAGGATATTTTGGCGCAAGAGGATGAAATCATTGATACTTTTCTTAACACTACTCTACCCTTTCTTCATTCCAATGCACTCTCTTCTAGAGATGATGCATTTGTGAATGATGAATCTACCCTTTATCCTGATTCATTCTCTTCTAGAGACATTGCATTTGTGAATGATGAGTCCCATCTTTGTTCCAATACACCCTTCTTTAGAGATGATGCATTAGAAAATTATGAATCTCCTTCCACATTTGATCCTCCCTGGATCATTGTTGAGAATATTTCTTTGAATAATTATTCCACTAGTTGTGATAAATTTGTAAATGTAATCTATGTCTCTATTGCCCCTCAAAGGCCTAAGAGACCAGTCATTTATCTGACTCCAGCTAGTCCTTCTCCTAAAAGGATTTTTTCTATTGATAGTGTCTCATTTGATAGTGATTCTCTTGATGTTTTTATGCCTCCCTCTTACAGAGTGGTAGCCCATACTTTTAAGAATAGAATGAATAAACAACCAAGCCTTCTTCAAGCTCCTAAACCTACAACTAAAGCACCTAGTGATTATGATCTTGTCGAGAAACTTCAAGTTACTCTAACCAAGATCTCACTATCGGACTTGCTTTAGTCTACTCTATTTTACCAAGGTATGCTTCAGGAATCCTTGCAAAAGATCCTCTTGCCTGTCGTTGCTACGCTAACAGATGTTAATGCATTGATGGCTCATATTCATGCAGATTCACGAAATATCACGTTCTATCCACAAGAACTTCCATCACCGGATGGGTAGAAACAAGCAGATCCTTTAATGATTATAGTTAATATTAATACTATCAACATTAGACGTACTCTCATTGATGTTGGTTCAACACTCAATTTATGTAGCATTAATCTATTGCCTAAAATTAATGTTGATTCATCTTCTCTTAATGCTTCTATTTTCATTTGTGGGTTCGATAATGTCGGTCGACAAGCCCTAGGCATGATAGTCTTGCCTTTGAGGTTGGGACCCATTACTATACCTACCCTTGTATATGTTACGTTAGAAAAATTACCATATAACCTTCTTCTTGGTAGACTGTGGATTCATGCTATGGGTGCAGTTCCATCTACCTTGCATAAATATATTAAGTTCATTTGTAATAATCGAGTAGTCACAGTCAAGGATGACCTTGATGCTATGCACCTATGTGAGATGGCAGCCATCGGTCAGGCTTTGGTTGTGCCTACTCTTATCCCTTTAGTGTCTTCTCATGTGTTGACATCTACTCCAGTAGTGCCTGTTATAAAGGATTCTCTTGATAGAGATGTCCCTGAAGAAGGTCATTCTAAAGCAAGGAATCCTAAGTCTACTCCTTCTTCTCAAAAGAATGCATGTCTTGGTGATGATTGGGGTTCTTTAGACTTTATAGAATCCTTCATTGGAGAATATAAAGTTGACCCAATCAACTCAATCCTTTTGATAACATCATTCACACCCATTATCAAAGATGATTATTCTTCTACATTGTGGGGTAATGTGAACAATAGTTGTAATGTTCGTAATACCGATCATCCTCCTTCTGAGGAAGATGATCGCACTTTTATTAAAGAGGCTAATGTTGGCAGTCCTATCAAGAAGGATGATGGTGATCCCACAGAAGAGTGTGATCCCCATTGTTGGAACAATGCTCTCTATGAAGATCCTCCTCCTTCTCAAGATTTGCAAACACGTTATGGCCTTGGCTTTAAGATTGTCTCTAAATATCACTATGGGCGTAAAGGTTGTGGGTGTAATGAACAAGGCATTCAGGTCCCTATAGAATGTGCACCTCGTAAGTGTAATTTGGGGCTTGGTTGCTTGAATGAACAATCTAAACTGAAACCACGGTTAAATGGCAATGTGATTTTTTCTCATTCACGTTCTCTCAGATTGATTCATCTGCCATTATCTGTTGTCTTTGTTCCTTCTTCTTATGAGTAGTCAAAATTTTCTCCACAAGAGAAAGGGTTGCTTCATGCTCCTCATTCTTCATCTAAGCAAGAGCACATTTTGTTGAGGCTTCTAAAAGCCCGCTTGATTACTCTTCCATGTAAGAAATTTCATAAGCATGATAAAGAAAATCATTCTTTCTGTGCATACCATCAAGTGCTTGGCCATTCCACTAGTGAATGTAAGACCTTGAAGGATAAAATACAACTTTATGATTCTGATACCATCACTCATCTATTTGATGATGCACCTACTTCTTCTTTGCATGAAAAGTGATACTGAGGTCTACCTCTATCCTGTATGTCCTAAGTATCTTGCATGGTTCTCCTCCCTTGTATGTTAGGGGCAGTGATAACTTGTTCTAGAGATGTGCATCATTCTTAAGGACCCCATCTATTCTCTATGTCTTTCAAATGAAGCATCCCTTGAGTGCACCACCTTTTCTTTTGAAGGGTTCCCAAGGGACCCCCTTTGAAAGCTTTTCTCTCAAATGAATTCTATGGCGTCTAGCTTGGGGGAAACCTAACTAGACCTATCTTATATCTTTGTGTCTAGCTTGGGGGCAACCTAACTCCATCGATCTTTTTTGTGAGGACCAATCTAACTCTACAGAGTCCCCTACATCGGGCTTCCCTTAGGAGAGAGTACCTGGGGGTGCCTTCTTGGAAAGTTTGAGGAATTGTAAAGCACTTTTCATCCTACAGGATCTCTTTGTTCAACTCTATAGGAGAGAGTACCTACAGAGCCTTTTGTTCACCTTTCGTAGGTTTGCAGATCTATGACACATTTGTTCAACTCTCCTTAGGTCCAAGGACCTATGGAGCCATCTCTCTTGGAATTTTCATTTTTTCTAGCTTATCCATCTCTCTCCTAAATTCTCTTTCTTCTCAATTATGTATAGCGGATCAAAGATTTGCATCTTCTTTAGCCTAAGTATATGCTCTTTCTCTCTTTGATATTGGTTGCTTCCCTAACTTTTGGGTGCATTCTTCTCTTGAAGCAATCAATCCTTACATTCTTCTATTTGTTTTAGAATTCCTCTATGTGTTATTTCTTAATTTGGGGACGGCGCATAGTACTGAGACAACCTTCTACATCGAGGTCTCTTTTACTTTGCTGACTTAAATACTTTAGTCTGTTGTGTGCCTGTGTGCCTGTGTTTTATATATTCTAACCCCGTGATGTAATGGATTTTTATGTCTAACATTGTTGTCTTGTGTAGGTCTTTCTTGTCTAATGCATTTGTTTTTTAGGTCTTCAGCCTAGGAGCACGCTTTCTTGGTTCAAAGATTTTTCTGCTTCCTCTATAGTATCCTTTTGGCATCATGATGTTATTTATGTTTAGTAGATTTCCTTTAGCGTGCATATTAGTGTAGATTCATATGTCCGCTAAAGTGGGGGAAAAATGTGATGTCATAAAATTGCACCCCTTGTAATTTCGCATGCATTCTTGTATCTGCTTTAGTGTCCACTTCCTTAGCATTTTTGTAGGTTCATTTTAGCTCTTGCATCAACCTTTTCCCTTCTTAGGATGCTCAAGATGTAAGGAAATCAATGGAGCACATCTCATAGAAACTACAAACAGTAGTGCCTTCGGTAACTTTAATTTCAATTAGGTTGCCTCAAAGACACGTACTACTATGTCCTAAAGTAGAAACGAACATAGTTTATTTCCCACATTAATCCTTTTGAGAAAAACATATGTAAATTCAACAACATGCATTAACAGATTCTCTAACAGAACCAATACAGACATGAAAGATGAGACAAAAACAGAACACAAAGATTTACATGGGGAAAACCCTTTCGGGTGAAAAACCCCACTCTCCAAAGTTTGAGCCATTGTACTATTCAGCAACAGAAAGTTACAATACAGTTTCAGGCACATAGCCTTTTCAGAGATTACATCTTGTTCATTCTAGATACAACTGGTAGCAAACTATCCCTGAGAGATCAGAAGATATTCCAGCATCATGGCCTTGGCCTTTCGGCCAGCCACTTGGTTCTCTCTTTATCGCTCTCTCTCTAGCTCTCGGCTCTTCATCTCCTTAGCTTATCAACTCACATTTCAAAACGTCCAATGCATACGTTTATACATTCGTTCTCATCTTCCAGCCTCTGTGAATCGGTTTGTTTCCAACTGTCGGATCACAACTGTCGAATCATCCAGCTTAGCATCGTAGATGTTTCCACTTGCATAGAAGATAATACGTCCAAGTCACACCACGTAGGACAGTCATCCAAATGGTCAAGGGCGCTCAACCTGTGTTGTCATGTCGATGAGTCACTAACCGTTTCTCCTCAATGCCAACACCACCAGCATTCGATATCACCAAGAGTCATCCCTATCAGCAAGAGGTTACATCGAGTCCAGAGAGCTATCGCTAAGACTTCGCCATGTCGCCAAGACCTCACACCGAAGATCACAAGGTATTCTGAAGAGTTCATCAGTCGGCAAGACTATCGCTCTTCGCCCAGACATTACACCGAAGTCTTCAAGTCACATCGACCTCAACATTCTCATCGGTGAGACAATCGCCATTCGATGTGACTTCATACCGATGTTCAAAGGTCATTCTGAAGTGTAGTCGGCAAGACTAACGTCTTTCACCAAGACATCATACCGAGCCTTCAAGTCATACCAAACACTGAGCAGTCACCAAGAGTCATACCGACATCAGGATTCCCATCGGTAGGACAATCGAGTTCGCCAAGAGTTCACACCGAGCCTCTCAAGTCATACCAAGCACCAAACAGTCAGCAAGACTTATCGCTTTCGCTAAGACATTATACCGACATCAGGATTCCCATCGGCAAGACAATCACTCTTCGCCAAGACATCATACCGATGCCTTCAAGTTACCCTGAAGTCTTATGTCGGCCAAACATTCTTCTCTCACCAAGACCTCTCACCGAGTCTTCATGTTGTTCTGAAGCATCCACCAGTCGACGAGACTCATGGCTTTCGCCAGGACTTCATACCGAGGTCCTAAGTCATACCGAGCACCCCAATCACCAGTCGGAAAGACTTTTGTCTTTCGCCAAGACCTTACACCAAGCGAACATGTCATACCAAGTCGGCAAGACATTTGACTTTTGCCAAGACATCTCAGCGAACGCAACATGTCATCCCAAAGACTATTGGCGAGACTCTCCAAGTCGCCAAGACTTCATACCGATTGTCTTGAGCTACTTCGATGACTTCAGTTGTATCCCCATCGGCGTGACCTTCCTTCATCGCTGAGACTTCTTCCCGAGACCTTGTGTTACCCCGATGACCATATGCTATCGGTGAGACATTCTGTAATGTCCCCTTCTCAAACCTGATCTTTCCAGTGACCGTTGGCCTTTTCTTTGGGAACCCGAAGGCTAGTCGGAAGATAAATTAGGGTTTCCTATTTTTGAGGAGGTTATTGCTCAGAGATGATGGATTCAATGGGGATCCTTTCTGGGTTTTCAGAGAGCTTCGCAGTGGTGTGTTCATCTCGGCATTCTGAGCATTTCCCGGAATTTACTATTTTTAGTAAATTCTATTTTTGGCAGTTTAGCAGTTGGGTCCAACATGGTTGACTTCCTATGTCAGTTTGATCAGTTGACTTGGTTATTATTGGCTTCAGGGCACAATTGGAGAGATAAGTTGATATAATTAATTAAAAAGTCAAGTTTTAATATTATATTCGGACATTGACCCCTTGGCCTAGTCTATTGACTTTATGTTGTTTTGAAAAGTGGGCTTTTTGAGGGTGGCGCCTCATTAAAGATTATTTTATATTTTACATTTTATCCAAAGTCAAAACAAGCTATAAAGGGGATGCAATTATTAAAGTATTGATTTTAATTATAAAGTCAATATTGAGCTTGAAGGAAATGGACGCCATCCTTGAAAGAGATTAGGGTTTTTGCCTTGAAGAGGAGATTAGGGTTTTGAGAAGTCAACGAGAAAGTTATAAAAGGAAGGCTTTGATCATCATTTGGTATCTTTGGTCTATGCTAATGTTATGCTGCCGAAACGGTTGCGGAATTGCTTCGAGGAATGAATGCCTCCTAGTCTGGGCTCGACTTCGTGCTTGAGAGACAGCACCTAGTGGAGAGGTTCGATTATTTAAGATAGATTTGTGAGTTCATTGGTTTTTGTGCATCGTAGAAGTCATTGTAATTCTTAGTTTCTGATTTCTGCATATTAGATGTATTTTCTGGAGTTGCTGATTTGATACAGCAGATTTCATGTTTTATTCATATCTCAAAAAAGACAAAAAAAATAGTTCTGGGTATTGCATTTATAGCATTGTCTAGGAGAGGCGAATTTGTGTCTCAAATCTCAGATTTTATGGTGTTGTATTTAATTTTAAAAGCTAAGTCGAACTTTCCAGCTTGGCCGTACCTTTTAGAATTGCATTGAAATCCGTGTAAATTAAATTAGGGTCTCTATGTTCAGTTTTAGTGTCTTGAAAGGGTCGCCTATACCTTGAGAGAGTAATGCATCTTATCTTGCATCAATCGGATAACATTTGAGAAAGTTATGAACTAATCATTGTGGATGTAAGCTGCTGATTTTTGTGAAAAGTGCAGATCTGATTATGACAGTCCAAGAAATCTGCATTTTCTGACTTGGGTTTTTGACATGGTGGTTTATTTAGAGCTGGTAACAGATTTATTGTTGATTGCTCCATCTGGAAGGACTTTGATGTATTGACATTGCAGGCAAGAATTACATTTTGTAAACTGGCAGTAGTACTGACCAGTATTCTCTAATATTGCTTTGTCATTAATTGTAATTCACGTTCTTGCTTTCTATACTAGTGAATTAGTTATAACTCCACCCTATGGTAGCTACTCTCCCATCTTGGGTCAGCAAGCACATTCTGGGTGTTGAGTGTTTTCCAGCTTCAACATTTCTCTTTCAAGTTGTTTTATTGTAATCACTCCGTCATATGGTCGCCCCTCACTCCGCATTGGATTGGGTAGCACATACTTGACGTTGAGTTCTTTTCTGCATTTAGAATAGAAGACCCTCTGACCAATGCTCGCCATCATCGGCGCCATACTGGTTAGAGTTACAGCATAAGCAGTTCAATTTAGATCCTCTGACCAATGCTCGCCATCTTCGGCGCCATCCTGGTTAGAGTTGCTTTCTTGCACGTTTTGGTTTTCTCCTCTAACCTTAACGGGTGCACTGCTTTGTAATTTGAAATTGTAAAAACGAAAAATTTGGCTCGGAATATTTCAGTGGTATCAGAGCCAAGATCCTGCCATCCTGTGCCCATCAGAGTTCACTTGACAGAGAAAGATGACTACAGAGAAGTCTCTACTTGAGTTAATGCATGATGTGTATACGCTATTGAAGGATCCAGAGTTAAGGTGTGGAATCAGAAAGATTTATGCTAAGTCTGAGAAGTCGGATTTGATTGGGGTTTCTAAAGAATGCCAGTTCAAGAGGAAATGTGAACACGAGGCTGACATACTCTACAGAGATTATCAGAGCTTGACAGATGAGATTAAGAACGATGTTTCATTTGACACCTTTTTGACTTGTGAGGGGGATTATCACCCTGGAAAGCGGGCTATGGTCAACTACATCAAGAAAATGATTAAGGAGGAAGCAGAACATGCCATGGTTGTAGGTGCAAGGAAGGTAGAAGAAATGCCTGTTTGTAGGTTGCAGCCCACAAGTAAGCAGAATGAAGAAAAAAATCAGTCAACTAGTGTTGAAGATGGCACAAGCGAGGTGCTCATTTTGCCTAAAAATGATAGGGCGTTGGATGAAAAAACCTTGACAGATGAGGAGTGTGCGGGAGAGCCCCATAATACTCCCCTTGACTTGCATGTGATAGCAAGTGATGTAGATCAGTTCGGTGAAAAGAATATAGCAGCAGACTTGAATTCTAATTTGGATTCATCTCATGAAGGTTTTGAGACTAAGGGCTTCACAAAGGATGTTGGTAATGATTTCGAGGTGTTTGTACCTCCTCTTGTTGAAGATTTAGTGATAGATAGTTTTCCTCTTGTTGCTGTTCAAACTCCTCAAGAGTTTTCACAAGATGAATTTATTACAAGTGATCAAGAAGACCTCTATGGCATGCATATGACTGTTCATGATGAGATCAGAAACATACCTATAGATGATAGGTTCATTGACGATAAGGATGATAAAAAATTTCAAACAGCTAGCTCTAAAGATTCCTTACGTCCTTTCAGTGACAGTGCTAAGGGTGGTTTTGAGTTTGAACCTCAGACCCAACCATTGGAGGAAGGTACTTATGAAGACATCAGCTTTAGTGATTTGGGAGTTGACCTATTCCAAGAATCAACACTCCAAGTGTTGCACAAAGAACACTCTTCGTGTGATCGAAGCAATCAGCCTCTCACCATTTGGGATCCAGGTGCGAAGGCACTTAGTGATGACAAACCGGTATGGGATGAATTTCCCTTTGATCCGGATGAAGAAATGGAACTCGATAAGGGTTCTCTTTCAGCAGACAATGGTGTTAATATGCTTAAGTTTGGGGCTGCTTTCAAGTTTGATCAGAGTAACATGGAAGAGGAAACAAAGTTTGAGGGCCATATGGCTCTTGAAGATGAAAGGTTTGGAGTAATTACCAAACACAAATCTAATTTATCAAGACATGAAGCTGATTGCAATCAACGAGTTGAAGGCTTAGTGGAGTATGATGTTTTCCAAGACATTGAGCATTCCCCACTAGTTGGTGGTGAAGTACAAGAATGTTGGAGCAACAATGAGGGCAGCAAAAGCGTGAAACAAAGTTCTGATTTTCAGTTACAGCCTATCAGCAATTCACCATCTTCGCATTCTTATGAGTGTGAAGGCCAACCTGAGGTGTCTGTTGAAGATGAAGTGCGAGCTCTATCTAGATTTGATCGCACACATAGTCTGATTGAAGGGCTTATTTGGGATGCTCAGCTTGAAGAGAGACAAAGAGGAGTGAAATATGAAGTTGCTCTTCCCAAGTTGCAACTTATCAGAAACTCATTGGAGACATTGAAGTCTGAGTACATAGGCTTGATTAAAGATAGAGATCATGCAGTTGAATCTGCAAAGAAGGCCTTCATTGTTTTCGAAGAAAGGGAGAGTATGGTTGATGAGCTCACCTTGGAGCTTAAATCAACAAAGGACAAGTTGAAAGAAACTCAGTTGGATCTAACAGAGGTTGCAAACCAGTTTGCAGATTTCAAACTTTTCAAGGAGCAAGAGGATGCACAAAGAGCTAAAAAAATCAATCAAGTGGTTGGAGATTTTGACTATCTTCAAGAGGAGTTTGATCTTGAAAGCATTTCAAGAAAGTCAGAAGTTGCATGTGCAGATTTGGAGCAGCAAGATGAAAGGAATGACTTTCAAGTTTATGACAATCTTCTTTTTCAAGAAGGTGATGAAAAAAGTTATGATAATCCTCTCTATGAAGTAGAGGATGAAATGGAGAATGAAACTGATTCTGGTTTCCAATGCTTGGATGCTTCGATATCACTCCATGAGGATGTGCCACGTATGTTGAGTAGTAATGGATGCATAAGTGGCTTTGAGGATGAAGGTTCTACATGGGAGGTGACGAAGCAAGGTAATTTCAACATCTATGACATCAAGGTGTTGAAGAGACAAGTCTTGGTAGCTATTGGTAACTTCATCACAGCAGCAACGAGTGAAGATTTCAGACCTACTATTCAAGAGGAATGGGAAAAAGGTGAACTAGACTTTGGTAGTTGCACTCTTGACAATCCATCCCTTGGGTGGAATGATGTTTGGAATCATATTGATCAGTTTGGGGAGCGGAAATTGAAGCCACTCTATGTTTCATACTCCCTTAATGTGGAAGCTTTCATGGTTAAGCTTCAAGGATTTACTAGAAGGGGCCTCAGTTTCGTGAGAAGGCACTTGGTTCTCACTAGCACTTCGGAATGTGTAGAGATTTCTTTGCAGTGTGTTGAAAATCACTTTCAGTTGGGTATCCATGCTTGGGATTCTCAACTTGGGTTGTCAGAGTTTATTACTTATGGAAAAGACTCTTGGAGGGATAAGGAACAAATTTCCAGACTTGTTGATGTTGTTCCCTTCATTTCCAGCTACTTGATGGTTCCGTTTGTTCATCAACAAATGGATTGGAGAGAAATTTTGAATATGGGTTGGAAAGATCAACGATCGGTAGTTCTTGGAAGTGACTTTCAGCTCAGACAAGGGCAGATTTTGAGACACGAGTTTGCTGGTTGGAGGCAGACCAGCCACCTTACTTATGGAGTTACTTTCATTCAGGAGAGTTGGTACCTCACTCCTGGTCAAAGAAGTGGTAGTTTTCTGATGGAGATGGCTTTAGCGTGTTTTTCAGCCACTTTGGAGGTTTGTAATGCAAATTCTGATGGTTTATTTTCATCATTGGTTCATGACAATGAGCTACCCCATACTTTGAATCTATATTTTGAGACTCTTGGGGTTGGAATTGTGAAAAAATTCTTCAGACTTCATAGTTGTGCCATGATAATTCAGTTGAGGCATAGGGAATTCATGTGGAGTCCTGAGTTTGAATTTGTTGAGCTTTTGCAAAGGATTGCCTTCCTCTTTGCAAAAAGATTTGAAGATGTCACATTTGCAGTCATGGTTCCGTTTGTTATCATGTGGAGGTATGTTGAAGAGTTCAAGTTTGATTTGAGTAGACTATCTTTCCTATTGCTGAGAATTCTGATTGACAGTAGTATGGTTGATACTGTTAATTCGGGGCATCGTGGACATGAGATGTTGCATGATTTTGATTTCCCTCCTTTAAGATCTTCCAGTTTGAGTATCATAGATGGTAACACTTTGGAGTTACAAGGGGAGTCAGTGCAGCATTGGCATGATATTTTCATTGATGTGATCAGAGTGGTGCAGCATCGGCATGGTGGGTTTTTCCTGAGACGCATTGGGGAACCAGGGATCATACTTGTTGCATATGGATTAGTTTTCAAATTTCTGGAGTTGTGGTGGTATTGCTTGAGGACAAGCAATTTTGGGAAGGGCGGATTGTAATGTCCCCTTCTCAAACCTGATCTTTCCAGTGACCGTTGGCCTTTTCTTTGGGAACCCGAAGGCTAGTCGGAAGATAAATTAGGGTTTCCTATTTTTGAGGAGGTTATTGCTCAGAGATGATGGATTCAATGGCGGATCCTTTCTGGGTTTTCAGAGAGCTTCGCAGTGGTGTGTTCATCTCGGCATTCTGAGCATTTCCCGGAATTTACTATTTTTAGTAAATTCTATTTTTGGCAGTTTAGCAGTTGGGTCCAACATGGTTGACTTCCTATGTCAGTTTGATCAGTTGACTTGGTTATTATTGGCTTCAGGGCACAATTGGAGAGATAAGTTGATATAATTAATTAAAAAGTCAAGTTTTAATATTATATTCGGACATTGACCCCTTGGCCTAGTCTATTGACTTTATGTTGTTTTGAAAAGTGGGCTTTTTGAGGGTGGCGCCTCATTAAAGATTATTTTATATTTTACATTTTATCCAAAGTCAAAACAAGCTATAAAGGGGACGCAATTATTAAAGTATTGATTTTAATTATAAAGTCAATATTGAGCTTGAAGGAAATGGACGCCATCCTTGAAAGAGATTAGGGTTTTTGCCTTGAAGAGGAGATTAGGGTTTTGAGAAGTCAACGAGAAAGTTATAAAAGGAAGGATTTGATCATCATTTGGTATCTTTGGTCTATGCTAATGTTATGCTGCCGAAACGGTTGCGGAATTGCTTCGAGGAATGAATGCCTCCTAGTCTGGGCTCAACTTCGTGCTTGAGAGACAGCACCTAGTGGAGAGGTTCGATTATTTAAGATAGATTTGTGAGTTCATTGGTTTTTGTGCATCGTAGAAGTCATTGTAATTCTTAGTTTCTGATTTCTGCATATTAGAGGTATTTTCTGGAGTTGCTGATTTGATACAACAGATTTCATGTTTTATTCATATCTCAAAAAAGACAAAAAAAATAGTTCTGGGTATTGCATTTATAGCATTGTCTAGGAGAGGCAAATTTGTGTCTCAAATCTCAGATTTTATGGTGTTGTATTTAATTTTAAAAGCTAAGTCGAACTTTCCAGCTTGGCCGTACCTTTTAGAATTGCATTGAAATATGTGTAAATTAAATTAGGGTCTCTATGTTCAGTTTTAGTGTCTTGAAAGGGTCGCCTATACCTTGAGAGAGTAATGCATCTTATCTTGCATCAATCGGATAACATTTGAGAAAGTTATGAACTAATCATTGTGGATGTAAGCTGCTGATTTTTGTGAAAAGTGCAGATCTGATTATGACAGTCCAAGAAATCTGCATTTTCTGACTTGGGTTTTTGACATGGTGGTTTATTTAGAGCTGGTAACAGATTTATTGTTGATTGCTCCATCTGGAAGGACTTTGATGTATTGACATTGCAGGCAAGAATTACATTTTGTAAACTGGCAGTAGTACTGACCAGTATTCTCTAATATTGCTTTGTCATTAATTGTAATTCACGTTCTTGCTTTCTATACTAGTGAATTAGTTATAACTCCGCCCTATGGTAGCTACTCTCCCATCTTGGGTCAGCAAGCACATTCTGGGTGTTGAGTGTTTTCCAGCTTCAGCATTTCTCTTTCAAGTTGTTTTATTGTAATCACTCCGTCATATGGTCGCCCCTCACTCCGCATTGGATTGGGTAGCACATACTTGACGTTGAGTTCTTTTCTGCATTTAGAATAGAAGACCCTCTGACCAATGCTCGCCATCATCGGTGCCATACTAGTTAGAGTTACAGCATAAGTAGTTCAATTTAGATCCTCTGACCAATGCTCGCCATCTTCGGCGCCATCCTGGTTAGAGTTGCTTTCTTGCACGTTTTGGTTTTCTCCTCTAACCTTAACGGGTGCACTGCTTTGTAATTTGAAATTGTAAAAACGAAAAATTTGGCTCGAAATATTTCACATTCCTCATCGATATGAGTCATACCGAACATCCAAGACTCTCCCTAACACCCAATAAGAACATTCTGTCAGCTAGAGGTCTCCACTCGACAAAAGGTCACAACGAATACATCTAGGTCACAGCGATAGACTTCATTTGGCAAGACATCAGCTATGTCTCAGTGACATGAGCAAAACACAAGGTTATTAAACTGTCAATTGGCCAGACAATAGGAATTTCACAGCGACCATGCTTTCTCAGAGGTTTCAGCCTGTGAGATTGAGGCAATAATTCCAACACAAGATCCCTTTTCAGTAGCTACCCTTGCGCATCAACTTTGCGTTAAACCTTGTGCTTTTCCCATTTGTGTCATTTTGTAGTGTGGTGTGTTTGGACACTAGCGCGTCGTGCTAGCATCCTATAACATTTTAACATTCAAACGATCATTTCCAAGCATGTTTGCCACTTGTCACTTACCTTTGTTGGTTGTAATGGCTCGGGACGCCTTGTAACCACTTGGGAAGCTTCGTTTCCTTCCTCTCCTCCCTTTAAATGCTATGTTTCCAATTCATTTGGGCTTCTAGCTTCTTGGATTCTCTCCTTTCCCTCTTTAGCCTCTTGCTTGCATACATCTCTTACTTGTTACAGGAGCTTCAAGCACTCTCAAGCTCTTACAGCTCTTACAACGCTCTTTGCAGCTCTCTTGGCTCTCACAGTCTTCTCTTTTGTCCTTGCTCTTGTTGGATTCCTTAAGCCTTGTAGTTGATATCTCTGTTACCTTGTGCTTGTGAGCATCTTGGGATTTTACACATCTCTATGATATGATTTCTTCGCCTTGAGCGGGGATTGCTTTTATTACTCTTGCATTCATTTCATTAATATTATCTCTATCTATTTATTTGGATGTCCATGGAGGTGGGAACACCAAAATAGGGGTTTGACTGAGGCAAACCCCTATATAGCCCCAACATTTTCTCTTGATCTTACATATGCAGGTATTGAAGATATCTACTAGTTGGAGGCTTCATTACTTGGGTTGTTGCAAGTGCCTTCTATCTCTTATCCTCTTTAAATTTATCATTTGTACTTTACTTCATTTCAATTCTATTACATTATGTTACCTTCTTGCATTCTATAAGTTCTTAGCAATTCAATTGTTAGTAGTCACTTTGTTGTTTTCTGTGATAAACTTGGTTTTTGGTTTGTACGAGACACCAACACACCTATGGGACTCTAGAGCACCACGTTGTCATCCTTATTCCGCGTTGTTTTCCTTTGGCTGAGAGCCTATCGGTTTGTTCGAAAAACCTCTATGATTTACTCTTTCTAATTCTAGAACTCTCGCTCTATTCCTTGAGGTAGTTTAGGGAAGTTCGCCCCTTGGGATTCTCTTGAGAATAAAGAGACTCATGAGTAGCGAATCCCCATTCTCTAAAATTATCATAGGAGTATGTGACTTTATTGTAATCCCATCCTTTTCCTTTATCATGGTCGAGGATTGGATCCTATAGATTCCCAGGTCATTGTTACCAGATGTTCTAGGATGATGCTCAATGTTAAAATCTCCCTTATCAATTAGATCTTGTATGATATTTTTGATTTTCATGCAATTTGAGGTTTTTGTCCTTTAGTTCTATGATATTCGCAATGGTCATTATCATTGTACCAAGAGGGCTTCAATTGTGGTTCTTCATAGTTTTGAAGTTTGGGTAGTTTGATAAGGTTTGTTTAGATCAATTTATGCAAGAATGTTTTTATCAATTCTCTCAAAGGAGTGTACTTTCATCTTGTTTGATTGAAGTTATTTTTGGTAGGTCTTGGTGGTCCCCTTAGAGGATTTGGATTTTGATTGGTCGGTTGATTACTTGGTGGATTGTTTGATTGATGTTTTGAAGGATTGTTTGATGGAGGTTGTATGTTTCATATAAAATTAGTATCCACTACTCCATCATTAGTAATATTTTTGTTCTTTGTCCATAGATGTGGTTTATCATTTGAGCCCTAATACTAATCTTTATTGTTGTATATCTTAATAAGTCCTTTTGCGATAAGGTCCTTTTCAATTTTTATGTATTTTTCAATGATGACATCAAATGTGTTAGGACATAGCACGATCAACTGAATTCCAAGTCAATGTTTAGATTTTATATAAAGATGTCAACAAGTTTTTTAGGAATGAGCCACTTGCACTTGCTTCCTTTCTATTGCTATTATTGCAAGAAAGAAGTAAAAGAATCACCTTGGTTTTGTTTTACCTTGTACAAATTGATTATGGTAATGTCTTGTTTTATGTTGTATGAGAAGTGATTAACAATTTTTTTTGTGAGTTCATTGATTTTTTTTTATTCTAGGAGCTAAATGAGAAAATTATTTTATAGCTTTCCCACCAAGGCTCCTTGGGAAAAGTATCATCAAGTATGTGTCATTATAGGCCACATCCATGCAAGACACACAAAATTCTTGTACGTGTTCAATAGGGTCAGCTCTTCCTTTATACTTGTCAAATTTAGGAATTTGAAAGTTTTTAAGGAAGGGGATCATGGAAATGCTTCAATCATATGGATAAGGGAAATTATCTTCCAATGAATGACTCTTCTTAGTTTTCCCAAGTTGTATGTCTGCTATTTTTTGGTTTAGATTTTGGATTTGTAATGCCAAGTCATCACCTTAAATGTTTTGAGGAGGATTAAGTAGATTATAGTTTTGATACCCAAGGAGGGATGATGGATTAATATAAGATGGGTTTTGACTTTGCACTAGACCTTGAGTGATGTTGGATGTGTTTGACCCTTGTGAGAGGTTGTATGTGTTAAGTCCTTGTGGAGGGTTGTGTTGGTGTTGAGGGGGAACAATTGGATTTTGAGGGATAATATGTTGTTGAGGGTTGATGTTTGGATGTTGAGGGATAATATGTTGTTGTTGAGGACTGATGTTTTGATGTTGAGGATTGATGTTTTGTGAGATAGTGTGTTGATGTTGTGGAGTTTGGGTGTATGGAATGTCATATTGATATTGGCATGTATTTGGATCGAGGTTTTGAAAGTTCAAATTATGTTGTTGATATTGAGTTTTGTATGATGGGTTTTGGTCTCAGTTAAGAGATTGTTGTTGAATGTATTATTGTTGTGTGATGTCTCGAGGAGTGTTAAGTGAGGGGTTTGAATGTGTATTTTTTAATGAATGAGTTTTTGTTGAGGTGGATTAGTTTGTATGTATTAATAGTTAGGTTATTGTGGAGGTGGATTTGTTTATGTGTATTGATAGGTAGGTTGTTGTTGAGGTGGATTTTAGGGCATAGATTGTTATTGTGGTAGATTGGTTTGTTTGTATTAATAGGTAGGTTTTTGTTGAGGTGGATTTTGAGGTGTATTGTTTGGATTAAGAATGGTGTAGATGGGTGAAGTTGTGTGTGGTGGTTGTGATGGGATACTAGCATGTAGTGATGGACTTGGTGTGAAGTTTGATTCTCTAGGAGGAAGGTTTGACATGTTTTTCATATTGGGTTTTGAACCTTGTTGAAGTGTGTTTTGTGACAAAGAGGTTTCATATAGGTTCCTTGATACATTTTTTCTCCATGTTATAGTTGAAACATTATGAGTTGGATGTGGTGTGGTAAAAGGAATGTTGTGGTAGATTTTTTGATGGCAAGACATTATGATTTGGTTGGTTTTGATATGTTGCAACTGTTTGCTCCATTTGATGTTGGTTTTGATACACTAGATTGACAAATTATTTTGCATAAGGTGGATCATTTGTTGGTGTCATTGGTTATGTAAGGAAAGTTGGAATTTTTGGTTGTCTTATAGGTTTAAAGATTTGTTGGACTAATGTGTCTTCAACTAGATGGGTAAGGGTTGGATATTTAAGAACTTCAACATTAAATTCAGCTTGTAGCTTAGCACCACATTGTGCAAGTTTAAGAAAATAAGTGTTTAGATCATATCAATTTCTTTTTGCATTGTGGGATCTTGAGTCATTTCTAAAAGATTGTATTTGGTAAATTCCTCATCGACTATCTCTTCTACATGTCCATCTTGTTCTTGGGGAGGTTGGTTTTGTTGTTGTTGTGGGGTAGTATACCCCGGAGGAACAAAGTTAGGGGGAATTCCCCATAGTATTTTGGTTGTGGTTTCAACATTCATGGTGTTGGTGACACTAGAGCTACTAGGATTTGCCTCCATGTTTTTCTTGTGTTGTGATCTAGTGATAGGAATAAAATCATAATTGACCAAGTAGAGGATGAAAGATTTGAGATGATAGGGGTGTGATATGATATGGTTTGTATTTCAAAATGGATTCAAAGTATACGTTGCTAAGCCTTTCAAACAAAAAGGATGATGAAATTTGGTTGATTGGATTGGGTGCTTAACCTTTTGAATAAAAATGATGATGTTTGAGTTGATTGGATTATGCTATATCTCAAGACATTGATAAAAGGTTGGATGTCGCCTTCACTTAGACTATACTAATGAGTACAAGTAAAGGGGGATGATGGTGATTTGTAAACCTAGAGGGGAGATAGTTCCACTAAGTTAAAAAACTCACAAGATAAGGTTAGATGTTGACAAGAGGTCCTAATAAAGTGGTGGGTTGATTAATGGGTTGATGTCCAAAGATTGGTTTGATGTTTGAAAAAGGATGTTAAGGATGGTTTGACAAGACTGATGTTGTTTAAGTATGTTGATTGGTTGATATTTTTTCCAAAATGATAACGTTTCCTAGTGTAAGTTTGTTAGCTTAATTGATCAAATAACAATGAAATCAAAGAAATTAGGATCTTAAAACATCAAATCAAATAACCTACAAGATAATGATCAATCAAAGGCATACTCTCAATGAAATTCAATTACACAATACTAGAAAGACTCAATTCAAAATAATTAAATACAATTCAAAGGAATTGAACCTAAACTAATATGCAAACCTCTCAATCCCATTGTGGATTGATGCATAATTATGATATGGATGTGGATTGCTTAGTTTTATGCATTATCCATTGTGCAAAATCTTGATTGAAGATGCTTGATGAGGGTTGATTCACAAGAAATTCTCTAGAATGGTCAAGATTTGAGTATAAAATCCAGAGAGTGACTTTTCTATGTAGGTTGTGAATAAATTGATATGAGAATAGGCTTGGTATTTTTATATTCTTGATATACTGATCAGTGGTCAGGATTAATTGGAGGATCAAGTGATGAGAGATGATTAAGGAGGTGAGTGTGGATCAAGGATTGATCAAGTGGTTGATAATCCATGAGGCATGTATTAGGGATTAGATCAAGGGTTCATAATCCATGAGAGACTCAATCACATCCCTTATTTTTAGGAATCATGTTGGAGATATTTTGAGTTGGAGGGAAGAATTTGAATTTGAAAAGGGAATATTTCATGGGGAATATTCTTTGTGCAAGTTGGAGGATTGTAGGAAAATTAGCTAATTAAACAATTCATGAAAATCATTTAATTGTGCAACTTGGAAAAATTAGGAACTTTAATTAAATAATTAGGAATTATTTAATCAAAGAGGATGAATGGAATTTAATTAAATAACATTGCATTGTTTAATCAAAAGGGGAGAAAATGATGAATTATGATGAATTAACCAAATAACCTTAATTATTTGATTAATAGGAGAATAAAGTGAATTTAACTAAAAAAATGGACATTATTTAATAAAATAGAGGAATTAGGTGAATTATGTGAGAAATGGTGTTAATAAGCGAAATCAAGATGTGTGATATACTTGGGGCATTTTTAAGTGTCTATATTTTGCCCCTCTTTGAAGCGAGGTACCTATTGTGTTGCTTCAAAGAACTAATGTTGCTTAAATCAAATTTTAAAAAAATTCTGATTTTTGATGCCCCATTGTGCCCCCAATAGACAAAGGAATGCTGGTGTGTTGCCCCCTCGAGAGATCGAGTAGAAAATTTGATTTTCAAGTCGAGATCGCAATAAGATTATGAGAGGAGTTATGTTGAGAAGAATATGAAAATAAGTCCTAGGAAGCTCAGATGTTCAATTTAGACAGACTTTATGTTGTATACACACTCATCGTCTATGGATAGCCTCTTGTATATTTTGATGCATATCACGTAGATTTGATACTTGGATAGAAATGTTAGTAAAGGTAGAAGAATGAGATAGAATAGAATGTTTAGATAGAATTATATGGATAGAAGTAGAGGAATGAGATAGATAGATTGCCATCGTATGGAGATTGATCAAGATACTAATAAACCTATGACTATTCCAAGATTTTATTGGATATGTGATGAGATGGGACATATGACATCGCCTTTTCTTTTAAATAATAATTTTCATCATAGCAATCCTTATTTTTTATATAGAAAATAGACACAATGCACCAAGGTATTAGGAACCAGGGTGATGTATCTAATGCATGGAATTTGACTTTGCAAACAGATAAGAGGATCCTTTTTTATAACCGACATACAAAAACCTTGTTTGATCATGTGAGAGAATGAATCCATTGAAGTAAGAAGACTAATACACAAAAGGTCTAAAGAACTTGATATGTCCTAGCCATTTTTTTCACTTGAGACCATCTCTGCACACGCAAGGAAAGTATTCACCAAGGTCACATTACAAGAATATCCAACAAGCATAGCATACGGAAGCAATGATCAATGCCCCATTCCTTTCTCTCTAAATTAATTTTAGATATCCTTGAGAGATCATCAGAATGGAACAAGATAAATAATAAGAAAAGATCAAAATGACAAAATGTCAATATTATCATTTCTCTTGCTAGAAAGTGTTGTTTTAGATGATATCTGAAATGATGTCTATTGTAGGAAACATATATCCATAATACATGCATTGGATGAGGATTGGTTGATAGTTTTTTTATAGGTTATTGATATGATGTTTAACTGACATGTTTGATAATGATCAAGATTTTGATTTTGCATTGAAGTTTGATTTTTTGGATAATTGTTGTACTTGTTTCTATTTGTTTTGCCAAAGATGAAGGTGTTGATGTTTTATTATGTTTGGAAGTTTATTGCTTGTGGAAATAAGATGGTACAAGTGATTTTTTTTGTTGGAATATTTCAATATTTTTGATTTGTTTGAAATGTATTGAGGCTATTTTGGATTTTGAGGTTTTTTGAATGTTTTGAGTTTTCAAATGTTATGAGGTTGTTTTGGGTTTCGTGAAGATATTTGAGGTTGTTTTGGATTTTTTAAGTTATCTGGATGCTTTGGAGATTTCAATTTATTTGGATGTTATGGGTTTTTGAACATGTTTTGGGATTTTGAACATGTTTTGGATGTTTTTTGGATTTTGGTGTTTTATGAATATTTTTGAGGATTTTATAAATGATACCTAGATACTAATATCGATATCACATTGTGATATATAGGACATGGATCAAGATTTATTCAAAAGAAATATGCAAGCACCTGCCCCCAATGTCTAGCAATGTTTGATATTTCATGAGCAGATGCATAGATCAAGATAACAAATAGGTATGTGTGTGAAGGATGCAAAATATTTTCTTATGATAGGACCATAAAGATAGTACTTGGATATAAGATATGGGACCACATGGGATAAAATAATATCAATGATAGAGACCATGCCAAGATTTTACCATAAGCATGGTTAAAGTGTATGTCAAACTTTTGTCAAGATCAAGAGAATTTTGCAAATTTGGATGAAGATGGATGGGATGGATGGTAGATTTATTATGGATGGAGGGAATTCTGGATTTATTATGAAGGGTATTATATGCTTCCACTTGAAATGGTGCATGTAGATGCTCAATCCTATTCATGACACTTGTTTTCCAAGTTTTCATCATGGTACTTTCCCAAAGCACCACCAAAGTGGTTTTCACTAGACGAAGATTTTTCTCTTGACTATTTTTTCTTTAATTTATTTATTTTTTCTAATTTTTTGAAGGTTTAGATCATGTTGAACCACGTAGTGGTGTTGAGGTAGATGTTGTTGTCAAGATATTCCAATGGTATCTTGTCTAGAGGAGTTGCTTTACCAAAATATGGGAACTTGAATGTAACCCTTGGATGCGCTTGTCATCTTTGTTGATACCAAAGTTAACCTTATCTAGATGCACACATCATGATAGAGTTCTGTTTGAGTCCTTATCATAAAGAGTTGCTGCCAAGACACAATCCATGCAAGATTTGGATATGAATGTTGAAGTGGACGGTGGAATGTGATGGATAATCTGAGATGTAGATGGATTGGTTGATAGTTTGAAATGTTTTATTCTCCAAACTTGGGATGATGATCAAAGAAAGGTAGATATGGAGATTCGATCAAAATTGGGACCAACTACTCGATATACTTTGTAGGTCGCTCTCAAAGCTTTATTTTGCACCGATGGACATCTTTGATGGATGAAATTTCCTTTTTAATTTTTCCCCATAGTTTATTTTAATAATGGAGTTTGATTGGGATTATTTTTTTGATTTTTCTTTGGCATCCATTTGAATTCTTCTTGTCTATTTTGATTTTTTGATTCTTTTGCTTTAACGACTTGCTCTTTTCTTCGATATAAATTTTCCTCTTTTTATTGGTCCTAATTAATGGGTGGAAAGATGCAAGGATGATGATTCATGACATAGATGGTTGAAGTCTTGGTAGCGGTTTCATCGTAAGGACTCTTTATGCTCCCCATATTAATGTTTGCATTAGGTAAAGTTGCCCCCACTATTGTGGAGGTATCGCTAACGTGATTAGATTCTTCGATTGTTGAATAATCAATACCTTGCTGCTCAGGATTGTTGATTAACTATATTGATTCCAAGATACCATGTTCCTGTAAGCCTAATACTTTTCCTTGATAATGTTGGATATCTTCATACTCAATATCTTTGATCTGAGTTTGAGATGTGTCAGATTATGATTGTTCTTCATCATAGTCAATGCAACAAATTTCTTCATGATCACTATGAAATTCTATGGGTTTTGATATGCATTAATCATATGTAAGGATATTAAGAGTAGGAGACTCTTGTTCATTGGTAATGATTTTGAGAGTAGGAACTCTTGTTTTGGAAGATCATCTACGTGCATCATGGAAGCATGTATCTTGTGGGTAGATGTATTAATATTTTATGTATGGATATGTTATTCTTTTGGAAAACTTTGTATGGCATGGAAGATACCCATTAAGTCATTGTAGTATTTTAGTGATATGGATTCTTGGTCTTGACTGATGTTAGATTTATCTTTGCTATTGGATTTAAAGAGACCCATTAGATCATGAGAAGATATGGACTCTTGATCTTGACTAAGTTTAGAATTATCTTTAGTAAACTTTGGATTATGTTCTTGACAGGATCAATTTCAAAGAATGGATTACTTTCAAAGGATTCTTGAATGTCTTTAAAATGTGGACATGTGGGTGATAGCTCTTGGATGAAATTTTCTTCATTGGGTATGAGCATCAGTTTAAGGGTTTCTTGATCCTCAAGGGGATTTGAATCAAGTATTGTATTAAGGATCTCTTCAATATTTACAACCATGAGGTCAAATGATCTTAATATGTCTTGAAATGGACCATTTCTAGACACTAGTGAAGGATGTTGATCATGCTTTGGAAAATATTAGTGATGTATGTTGACCTTCTTATTGGGTGAAGTAGAAACATCGTCAATGTGACTATTTGGATCAATACATGCCACCATGAGGTCAAATTATGTTAATATGTCTTGAAATGCATCATTACTAGACATTGGTGGACTATCCTGATCATGCTTTGAAAAAGATTCTTGATGTATGTCAACTTTCTTATTGTGTGTGGTAGAGACATCATCAATGTGATCATTTGTGGATTAATCTTGAAGGTTATCCTCAATAGTTATCTCTCCTTGATCAATGAGGTCTTGTATGAGTCTTTTTAGTTTTATACAGTTTGATGTGTCATGACCTTTTGTTCTATGGTATTCATAATAAGCCTTGTCATCGCACCATGAGAATTTGAAGGTAGGTTCATAATTAGATGACTTTAGAAGACTAATAAGATTAGCATGAACTAGCTTGTTTAACACCAACTTAATTGGCTCCCCTAAAGGAGTATATTCACATTTGGTCGTATTATTGAATTGTAAGGCTTGTTTTGTTGATGTTGAAGATGTTGATGTGGATATTGAGATGTTTTTTGAATGATGTTTTGTTGAGGTGTGAATGGATCCATCCCATAGTTCACCATGCGTGGATTTGATATGTTTGTGTTTGGGACATTCATGTTTGGTATGTATTAACTTGGTGAAATAATTTTGTGTTGGGGAAGGCTCGTGCTTTGATTATTTGGTTAATAGACTTGTAAGTTTTAATATTGATTAAAATCTACCATGTGACAAGATGTTCCAAATTTTGATTAGGGATAGCCATAATTTTTATGTCATTAAACCTAGTAGGATATGATGGCCTTGTGTATGGACTATATGGAAGTGAATTTGGATAATTGATTGACATTGATATTTTTTGCTAGTTTTAAGATTGAATTTGCAAAGACACCTAAGTGACCTAGGATCAATGTTTGAATGATGAGGGAATGTGTCAACCCCAGGATATGTTTAGATGCAAATGACCTTATTGAAATGTTTTTGGTTGTCTCAAGATTTACTAATAATGTCACTTTGATAGTTTTAGGACCAATGTTGAATGATTGTGTGAATGGATGAAGGATACAAAATTTTCAATTTTGACAAAGTTTAAGCTAGATCTTTAGGTGTGTTTGAGGATGATGATGAACTTACAAAATTTGGAAGTAGAATTATGATTCCAAAGTAAGTTTTCCCAAAATGATGTTTACTAACTCAACCAAATGCTTGAAAAGAGATTGTTTTCAAGTGTGAGGCCAAACTAGGTGGTAAGATAAAGATCTAAATCTAAATGATTTATGTCAAAATGCTATTTGAAATAGAATGTTTTGATGGTTTTATGTTTGATGTTTGATCCAATGACAACCTAGGAAGTATTTTAGCAAGCCAAAAATGATAGTAAACAACATTTTCTTTGTTTTGTTTGAAATGGATTGTTTGATTGTTTACTATAAAAACATCATAGTATCTACAAAGGCACCAATGTTAAATAGAAGCTTCAAACTATTTGAACACAGGTTTTTCTCTATAGATGTTTGTTTTTCCTAACAAACATGTCGAGATGTGCAAAGGTGTCGATATGCAAACAAAAGCATCATTTTAATAAAAATAAAAGAATTTAGCTTGCACAAAGGTGTCGCACTGCCTAGACAAAGGTGTTAGTCTATTAGATGATCTTTGATGTGCAAATTGACCTAGGTGCTTGCAAATTTTCAATGTTATAAAGCATAGTAAACAACGTGTAATTGACTCAATTGGGTGTTTGGAAATTTTGTGTGTGTCCTTCTTCCACAAGGCCACACTGATGAGTTTCACAAGGTCTTCACAAGAATATACACCATAAAGCACAACCTATATTAGTAGTATTACAAGGTTGTCTAACTATAGTAGGCTCACCACACTTGCATGTTAATCTAAATCCAAGGAATGGGTAAGTAGGGTATATCAAGGTCATATACCACCTTGACACTCCTCACCTTGAGAGGATTAGATCCTAACAAGACACCTTATCGCCTCAACTAAGGACCAAACATGGTAACTTCTCAGCTATCGGGATGCACTACTCTAGAAAGATGTTTGATTGGTCTTAGGATTCTAATACAATTGGTTCATAGTCGGTAGAACTCTATGAACACCGTTGGCTACATAAGCACGATATTAAAATGTCATCTCCTTGTGTCTAGAATCACCTGAGACCACATAGGAGTGCCTAGCACTTACGCACGTAGATTGAACTTCAACTTTCGCTCTCATAAAGTTTATATAGCACGCCAAAAATACACTTGATTTCAAACCCTAAGGTGATGAAATCCTTAGGTAGGCCTCCTAAAAATAAAGGAAGTATTCATGTTGCTATGTTCTAATCACCCAAGATCACACGTAGCGCAAGGGGAGAGGATAGATAGACAACTCGTTCGGCAAGAATGATAACAAAAATGCAAGTTAGAAGTATTTCTATTAACCCAAGTTCGCACAAGGCACGGGGGGAGAGGATACATACTTCTAACCTACCAAGCACAAAGACAAAGCACACACTTGTTAATTTTAAAGGCACCAAGGATTCATTTATGTGTGGTTCTTTTTAGTGCACCAAAGTAAAATGCAATTTTGTTCAATTTTAAGCTAAAAAATGAAGTGCGAAAGTTGTCTTGTTCAATTTTAAGCACCAAATTAAAAAATGAAGATTGTATTGTTCAATTTTAGAGCACTAAAAGTAAAATTGGATTCATTTTAATGCACTAAATTTGAAAGATGAGTCCTAGATTAGCTCTTCAAAATAAGCACTGATAAACACTTTTCCAAGTACCACATGCTACAAATTGGTTAGGTGAAATCAATAAATAGGAAGATGTTAGGGTTAGCTAAGGATTAGAAATCAAAATCATATAAAACCCTACAAATTAGACCACTATTAGACCTGACAAAGGATTGCACTGTCAAATAGAAGGGCAAAACTATTGAAATGAAAAAAGCGGGGAAAAAAAGACAAAGGTGCCCCATTGATCCAAAGGCACCTTTCTACTGTTGGTACAAAAGCATGGAGTTATTACAAAGGTGCCTTGATGCTGACAAAGGCACCTAGATGCTAACAAAAGTGTGGAAATGCTAACAAAAGTGCCCCAAGATACAAATAAAAGTGTGAAACTTTGCACTGGAGCATTGAACTATTAGGTGATAGAAGCGTAGACCTTTAACAAAAGTGTCGACCTTTAACAAAGGTGTTGTACTACTCCCAGAACCTAAAAATTTGACAAAGGTCGAGAAAAATTAATTAGATAGGGACGTGGGTCCCATCGAACATGCCCAAATGTAAGTATGTTGGCTTAATTGATCAAATAATAATGAAATCAAAGCAATTAGGATCTTAAAACATCAAATCAAAGAACCTACAAGATAACGATCAATCAAAGGCATACTCTCAATGAAATTCAATTACATAACACTAGAAAGACTCAATTCAAAAGCATTAAATACAATTCAAAGCAATTTGAACCTAAACTAGTATGCAAACCTCTCAATCCCATTGTGGATTGATGCATAATTATAAGATGGATGTGGATTTCTCAATTTTATGCATTATCCATTGTGAAAAAGCTTGATTAAAGATGCTTGATGAGGTTTGATTCACAAGAAATGCTCTAGAATGCTCAAGATTTGAGTGTGAAATCCTAGAAAGTGACTTTGTTATGCAGATTGTGAATGAATGAATAT
The DNA here is from genome assembly GCA_007258455.2 of Sequoia sempervirens. NCBI lineage: Eukaryota > Viridiplantae > Streptophyta > Pinopsida > Cupressales > Cupressaceae > Sequoia > Sequoia sempervirens. Next base: position 33,478 of record VDFB02351071.1, read on the forward strand.
GAGAATAGGCTTGGTATATATAGATTCTTGAGATATTAATCAATGTTCAGGATCAAATTAGAGGATCAAGGGATGAGAGAATATTAAGTAGGTGAGTGTGGATCAAGGATTGATCAAGTGGTTGATAATCCATGAGGCATGGATCAAGGATTAGATCAAGGGTTCATAATCCATGAGAGACTCAACAACATCCCTTAATTTTAGGAATCATGTTGGATTTTTTTTTTGGGTCGGTAACACAAGATATTTTATTGCTTGAAAATAAAAAGTACATACATTTCCAGTTCAATACCTTCCAAAAAATACCAACAATATAGAGACTAAAGCATATAAA
>VDFB02351072.1:0-11502 GCA_007258455.2 Sequoia sempervirens
GAATAGAATGAGTTATCACAAAAGCATCAAATGTTTTTAGATCTTCATACCCCCAAGCTATTGCAGCAATATCCTTCTTCAGTGCCCTCAGTATATCTTTTCTAATTGCTCCAAGGCAGGCTTTCCCTATGTAAACATTTCTTTCAGGGCCAGAATCAACTAAGTTAACAATTTCATATTCACCTCCTTTATCCTCGGTTGATACCTTTTCTCGAGCCCTTGGGTTTGAATCAAAAATTCTTTCTAAGGCCACCATTCCCTTGTGAATGCTATTACTTTTTAAATTGAGGACCCCCTCCGTATCGCAGTCTTTGGGGTTTTAGTCTCCTTGATCCATGTCGGACTTGTCAATGATCTGTCCTTCGAAAACATCTGAGCTTGCTAAAAAATAAAGGATATGTTGATCATCATCGAAGACTTGAAAGTTCCTGACATTATCAGGGATGGCCGAGGTGGATATCAATTCCACTGAGAATCTCTTGAGTTTGGATTCTTGCATGGGCTCCAGGGTACTTGCAAAAATAGCTAATGAATCAACTATTTGATTGTCCTCTCTAAGGATCAAACTAATCCCAAAAGCATCAAAGTCTTCAATCAGGTTCCATACCCGATTTCTATAAGCTACCAGCCTTTTATTGTGACATGTGTATTGGTTGCGTACTTGCTTGATAATCAATTTTGAATCTCCTTTAACCATCAAGGCAATAAATTTCTTCTTATGTGCCAACATCAGTCTCCGAGCTAATGCTTCATACTCTGCTATATTGTTAGTGCATCCAAATTGCAAACTGTAAGAAGCAAAAAATGTTTTCCCTTTCGGGCTGGTTAACTCAATTCCAGCACCACACCTTGTTTTGGATTTGGATCCATCAAATGTGAGGGTCCATAGCTGATTATGAACTGGGATTGATCTCTTTGAGCTTGTTGTAGGTTTTTGGATAAGGTGAACCATAGGTGGGGCCACTTGATCTTTTGTATCAAAAATTGGGGATGGTTGTTTAATAGGTTCATCAGGTACAATATCAAGTTCCCGCTCAGAGATATCATGTATTTCTAGGATATATTTCTGACCGTTATTTGTATCTATGGTTAACTCTTTTGGTTTTGGTATACTTGTGAGTACAGGGGTATCAAACAAATCATGGGGTTATTCAACACAACTATGTTGGTTCGGTATCATGACTGGGGTAAGTTCAATTTGAGGAGGAACTTCCTCAGAAAGTATATTATCCCTGGTTAACATTATTGCATTTTTGGCTTTGAATGAGAAGTGATCTGAAGCGGCCTCAAGGTGACTTGTGCGGGTATCTTTGGTTTGGGAAACATGATTTAAAACACCAATGCAGGGTTGGAAGGTCAGTTTCGAATGATCTTGGTAGTGCACCCTGCACCAATTTGGGAGTAGAAGTCTCCGCAAATCGATATCTTCCCCTAAGACCAGCTGATCCTATTGCAGCTTCCTGATCAATACCTATTGGTTTACATTAGTCATGGGATCAAGAAATTTTTGCATTGACAAATCTTTAGAATCAAGAACTGAAAAAGGTTTGAATTTCCTCTCTTTTATAAACCCCTATCTCGGTTTCAAAATAAGCTACCTCGTTGGGAGAGTCATACTTAGTGATGATATGTTTGAGGCGAGGTTCACTCTCAATCTTAATCTGGGTAGGAATTCCCCTCCATGGTAGCCACATGTGTGAAAAGTCGAGGGAGTGATATCCCCCTATACTTTTCATTAAATCTCTGCTCAACAGCATACCATAAGTCTCAGGAATGTTTGCTACTTGAATATCCATATTGGTTAAAATCCTAGGGTCAGACCCTACTTGCACATGTATATTTCTCAATTCTCCAACTACATTAACCTCTATTTTATCGAGTTGGATGACCTTCTTGTTCGTTTGGACAGGGTTCAATCCCAATTTCTTTCATACAAAAAATGGCATCACATTGCCAGAAGCCCTTGAATCTAGCAGACAATTATGTAGATTCTTCCCAAAGATTCTCAAACTTAAAAGAAATGGTGGGGTACCTACCTTGCTTCTGAACAAAGTTGCGTTCATGTCCATAGTGGCTGCCACCTTGGTTTTCCCTTTTTATTTATCAACTTCTTCCAAAGCTTTCAACACTATCTCTCATTGGGCAGGGCACCACTTTAGGATGTCAAAGTATGATAAAGAGGTTTTTTGTTTCTGCATCTCAGAAACAATATCAAATTCTATGTTATAGCTTGCAATACATTTGAAAACACCAGATGAATTACCTTTTTTATGGGAGTCAGGTAGACCCCTTGGTGGAGGAGGGTTGTTATCAACATTCTGATTCAGAGGCACCATGTGGTTAGGTGGCGCTAATGTAGTGAACAAACCCTTATTTTGGTTTCTTAGGAAGTGTCCTCCCTTTGTTTGAAAAGCTTGAGAATCATACACATCTTCCTCTGGTTCATTCTCATTCTACATTGGGAATGAAGGTTCTTCTTCAAAGAGGTCATAAAGTCATAGCTGTATCTGTAGACACTTAAAAATGACCTAGGCCTGCAAGCTCTATTTTAACCACTTTCATCCTAGCATAATTATGAAATTTAATTATGTCCTTGGTCCACATTCGACTATTGATTAAATAATTCATAATTATTAATTAATTCATGTCCTTTTATTTTTCATGATTATTAAATAAATAAATTCTATTTATTTATTAAATATGTCATTAATTGTCTAAGTCTTCCTCTAATTAAATAAATTTCTAAATTTGTTTAATTATCGTTATTCATTAATTCTTCCTAATTATTAAATAAATGAATATAATTTATTTATTTAATGTCACTAATTATCATAATTAAATAAATTAGTTATTTATTTAATTATTAGTCTTATCTCTTCATTAAATAATTATATTTAATTATTTAATTACCAAAATAATATTCCTCTCATTTTAAATAAATGAAATTATTTAAAATGTCATCACATTCTTAAGCTGATAGTTCATTTTAGTAAATAATCTAAAAATCGATTATTTATTATCACACAAAATCCATATTTTGAATTAATTAAATTCAAAATGGTAACTTTCTTCCAAAAATTAAGTAATCGGGCAGATTCTTGATTTTTAGGGTGATCTTGATTCATTACACTTATTTTCTTGATTTTTGAATCTCACAAATCAAGCAGGTCTTTATCTTCTTGATTTTCGAAAATCTTTATTTTCGAATTAATTATCTCATTTATTCTCCACCGCCGATTCGATTCTCTTAGATGAAATCTTGACCACTCGTGTATGGATTTTTCCCTAACCCTGATTAGGGATTATCAGATTTAATCTCATCCTCTGATTTTAGGTCTCTATCAAAAGTCAATCTCGTCCATCCATTCAAAATGACATTTTCTATAAAATGCTATTTTGTTCTCATTTTTAGATTATGCACTGACATACTTAGATATTTCATAGAAATTGTTGCATTTATCTTATTCCACTTAGTCTTGGAATATTTAGGCATAGGCATTTCAATAATATTGTCATAGGCATTTTAGAAGAAAAACCTTCAAAGCTTGTGTAGGACTTCGTCAAGGATTGCTCGCACGTTCGATCTGAGGGCAACACAAATCAACAAGTTAGAAGGTGTAATGGAGATTAGTCATGGAGAATGAAAACATTGGGTGAGATTGTTCTATTTTATGTGTTTTCGCTTATTGTTCATTTGCACTTCATTATTTCTTTGGGTTTATGCTTTCAATTCATTTAATAAACTAAACTTAAAATTAACACTTAGATACAGTATCCACTGAGCCACCTCCTTTGTTTGAATTCCCTTGGAATGTTTGGGCATTTTCCTATTCCATCTTCACAACCTTCTCCATTTCAAGGCAGTCTACCTTGGAATGAGTTGCAGTATCATGCAACCTGCACCAGTTAGTCATAAAATTGAGGTTAGCCACATTCGCTACATGTGGTCTGTCCTCATAAGCTTGATAATTGTGAGAAACCCCACTGTTATTTGGCCTTGTATTCCATTGTCAGTTGTTATTTGGCCTCTGGTTATATCCTCTATTTTGATTTTGATAGCCTTGGTTAGGGGAGTTTGGCCTTGATAATTCCTCTGGTTGTGATTGTAGTTGTTCAGATTATTACCCTGATTGTTATTACTCTGATTAGGGTAATTACCTTGGTTTTGAGAGGGGTTCAGTTTAAGCTGAGCCATATCATTTGTGACTTGAGACAAAGTTTTTTTTAAGGTCTCCACCTCGTTTGTGAGTTGAACTATCTTTTCACTCTCAACACTCTTAGCAATAGGTGGCTGACTGACCGAATTTGGTATTCCAGCTTGGTTATGATGACCATGTGGATAGTGATAAGCGTGTGATTGTTGAGAGAAGTCAAGAGCTCCATTGGCAAAGAATGGAATAGGAGATTGAGTCTGCAACTCAGATATAGGTCCATAATGGGAAGGAGACATCCTTGAGACATTATTGAATAAATGGGTTGGGTTAGGCATCTGATACCCCATTGAAGGAAAACCTCCTCCCAAGTTTCCTTGTTGAGAGCTAGTTTGTTGTTGTAGCTTGATGGCTAGATGATAGAATTTAGACAGGGAATCAATATCTATCAGCTGATAAGTCCTTTGTAGGAATAGGCCAAGCAAAGGGTCTATAACTCTAAAATATGCCTAAATGACACTATTCTTAGCAACTAGATAGGGGTCCTGCAGTCTCCTATACATTCATTGAAACCTGGTATTAAACAAGGGCAGGGATTCACATGGCTCCTTCCTAATGGTAGAAAATTGGTGGAACAAAATGGCTGGATCCACATAAACTCTGAACTGATTGATGAAAGCATTCTCTAGATCTATCCAGCTTAGGATAGAACCTTGTGGAAGGTTTAGGTACTAGTTGTATGCCATATCCCCTAAGGAATAAGGGAACAACCTACAAACCACATTATGGTGAGCTATCTAGGCTCTGGTACAAGCGTCCTTAAAAGCTTGTATATGCTCTTCAACACTCCTTGATTTGCCATGAATATATTTGGGATAGAATCTCTCAGGATTCTTAGGCATATCATGAAAGCCTCCAGGAATAGTCCCCAATGGAGAGGGATTATTCATAAAAAATGCCATTGGTGGAAGTGGTGGGGGTTGAGCCAGCTGTTGGATGGGTTGAACCAACTATAATGGAAATTAAGGGGGATTTGGGGGTGGCTTCATGGGTATCCATTGGGGAATTGGTGAAAAGCTTGGTGGAGTGAGTGGAGCTGACAAGGGTGGTGGAATGGTTGTGCCAGTCCTATGAATTGTGTGCCTCGTTGGGGTCTTGAGTTCTACCAAAGGTGGTCAGTTTTTAGTAGATCGAAGAACTCTATTGAACCTCTCTGGTGAGAAAAACCCAATGTTATCCGGTTTTCTCTTTTGGCCCTCCTTCTAGTGCCAGACATGTCTGTGATCTCAGTGTTGGTTCACAGCGTTAATGTTTCACGAAGTGGTCAATATGGCTGTAATGTTCAAGGGGCCTACTGGTTTTAAGCTTCTGGATTGTTATAAGATCAAACATATATTTAAACCTACTTTAACTGGTGGTTTTAAAGAAATAAAAAAAGATACATTAAAGCTTTTAAATTGACGAGAATGTTGATTCATCCAACTAATCAGACTTGTTGCCTTCCAAGAAATTCTTAAACTAAAACTGTAGAATAAAATTAACTTGTAATTAATACAAAGTTTCATTCATTCACAATGCAAAATTCAATAGTAGATTGTAAATCATCGTTTAAACAAAACATAAGATAAAATTTCATTTCTTGAAAGCTTTCAAATCAAATGATTAACCCAAGATAAATACCATTCTGGAGCACAATATGAAGTAGATTTAAATATGGCTACTTCTACTGTTAATGAAATAGATAAACAACATTTACAAATCTGGCAAGATCACCATTGTACAAAAAACCCGTGTCTTTGAATTATCTCCATCTATACTAAGAAAAATCTAGAAGATACATCACCTCCTCCTGCTGAACTTAACTCCTACTTTACTTCTGCTCTCGAGTTTATCTACCTTCTAACCCTAACTTGCTAATTCTTAACCAAAAGGAAGAAGATCAAGCTCTCCTCTCTTTTTTTTACAAAGAGGAAAAAGTACCATATTTATACACACGTGTCAAAAATGTGTCGGCCCCCATTTTAGGGTTTACAAAAATGAGTCGGTTCCAAAACACGTCGGCCCTAGAAGATTTTTGAACAAATTCAATCATGCATTAAATGCATATACTCTGTTCATGTCAGCGAAAGATCTCCCTCAGGCATGGTCTCTAGATTGTTTACAACCACCATCATTAACTCACAGCCCTCATCCCTGACCTCGAGACCCTTTTGCAAAGTTGCTTTGAATGTTCTGAAGCATTGTCATTAATATCGATCTACTTTTTCCAGTAGACGTAGCATCTATCATTAAGACTCACGACTTCTTCTTCTCTGTTTAGATATTTCTTCAAGTTGACCCCTTTGAGAAGCAGCATCCGACGTTCTTGACATGCTTCAACCCTGCAAAACAATGCCCTCATCAATCCTCTAAAAGCATAGAAAATATCATTCTTCGTATTACCTTTCATACCTTTTCCATTCTCACACTTAGCAAAAACTCAACTCTAGCGGAGGCGGGACCAAATCAGAACTAGGAAGAACACTTACCTGTATCTGTGAGTTAGGAACCAAATGTCAGGCTAGGAAAGACACTTACAGCATCCTGACGGAATGGGAACAAAATAGAAATGAAGCTAAATTTGTAGGAATTGGGGCAGGAAGCTTGAGCGATAAGAAAATTTGTTAACTTTCAATTCATGTACTTGGTCCCACTCCAACCCTGAAAACAAATAAATAATAGAGCCTAAATTGATAATCGACCAAGTGATGGGAACTAGGAGTTAGGGCGGGAACTGAAGCAGTAATACACTGAATTCCCATTATGGTTGCATCCACAAAAGAAAACCGAGACTTGTATGGCAGGCCGGGGAGGCAAAGTTGAATGAGATGGGGAAAGCTGAATTCATTATAACTCATATCTAAATCCTTCTGAACAGAGGCCCATAAAAAGAGACCAAACCATAAGCAACAAACAAATATGAACACAAGTGGGATTAGAATGAAAAAATAGGAGTGGACTCTACGATGAAGAGGCTGAGAACAAAATGCTAGAGAGTGGAACAAACTTGATCTTGAAACTTTTCAAGTTCTGGGTTAGTTCCATTGCAGCGTGCCTTGACCCAACAAGAAGGAAACGAGGAAAAAGATAGAGAAAGAAAGAAGGAGAAAACACCCACGACCAAATCTGAAGGAAGAACAAATGGAACACAAGTGGGATTGGGTGAAAATAGTCCAAAGTGGACGAGGTGGAACAAAGGAAGCCTGATGGTGAGAGAACAAACTGACTCATTTTTTATGATTATTGGTTTAGTTTCCTCTGACTCCACCTCGACCAACATCTGAAAGAGACAAGGAAAAATATGAGAAAGAAGAAAAAGAAGGGAGAAAACACCCCACGACCAAACGCAAGGAACAAAGGAAAAACAAACACACAGGGGGAATCAGGACCGTGAATGGAACGAAAACTAGAACTTGGAAGAAATTCCAAAGTTCCGTTTCAATCCCTGTTCCGTGTTCGCTAGAACAAAGAACAAGCGCAAAGGGGTAGAACCAGAACCGAGAACGGAATGGAAACCAAAACTTGGAAGAAATTCCAAGGTTCGGTTTCAGTCCCAATTCTGTGTCCGCTAGAACAACAAAAAAAAACAAGGCCCAAGGAAGAAAGAAAAACTCCTAAGGCACATAACACAAAACCAAAGGAAAATAAAATAGAAAGGAGGGACCCATTTTAATCAAGTTCGAAATGGGGTGGTTATGCAAGGCATAACAATACTCGTGAGGGAAAGGGGTCATGTACAATGATCTATCAAAGGGAAATGGGCATATTTCCTTTGTTGAAAAGGATTTCTTAGTTGACACCGCCATGTTGTCTAATGGTTTTTGTAGTGCATGCATTTGTGTTTGCAAGACGTCAACCTGGGTCAATGATGTGTTGGGTGGATTATGCGGATTTGTGTATGTATTCTGAAATCCAAGGTCTCATGATGGGTTTCGATTGAACGTTGATATTTGAGGTAGGTTTGGATTCAGAATGTTGGTAATCGTGTTTTGGTCTGGAATCTGCATAAATTGGTTTTCACTTGGGATCTGTGTGAACGGATTCTGAGTACCGCTCTGGGAGAAGGGATTCTGATTCAGAATCTATGTAAATTGGTGTTGACTTGGAATGTGGGAGAATGGGTTCGATTACCCATTCAGGAGAACGGATTCTGATTTGGAATCTGTGTGAATGTATTCTGACTGCCAATCTGGGAAGATGGATTCTGATTGCCATATTGGAATGAGGGAATGCCTCTTGTTTGTGTAATTTGTGGTATAGTTCGCGTGGTTTGAACACTAGGTATGGTACATGTGACATGAACACTAGGTATGGCTATTGACTGTGGTATGGTACTCATGACACTGACATTTGGTGTAGAAGTCAATGTTTTAGATCTTTTACTCCCAACAAGAGGACCGAAGGGAGTGGACAATGATGCCCCCATAGTGAAATTAAATCTTGATGTCATGCCAGATATACCAAATGGAGAACTATGGACTGTCATACTCTATGTAGGTATGCTAGAGGGTATGGTTGTATTTACCTGAGGTATAGTAGTACTAGTAGTCATTGTATTAGTCCCTTGTGTATGTTGAGCTTGTACGGTGCTAATATTGAATCTTGTAGGTAAGGTAGAGTCTTTAGCTAGCAATTTGGATAAGTACTGTTGAAAATCATTTGCTAGGTACTCATCTAGAAAAGAGGCAAACTCAGGGTCCTGTACTGCAACCTCTATGTCTTCTACTGTAATGTGTCATTGAGTGTTTCTAGTGGTGAACTTGTCTAATAAATTCCTATGAGGTCTTGTGGAGAATGGATTGATGAATTCATTTGGGCTCAACATCTTTTCTCTCTCTCTTCTCCTAGACCTGGTTTCAACCATGTAAGATAAGCTCAATATGCAAGGAATGTAAAACTACGTCTATGGACAGTATGACTCTAGTCTATGTTTTTGGGATTTTCTGAATGCAAAATAAGGAATGTTCTAGGATGACGCTAGTCTAATATGACAATATCCAAAGATTCAAAGTCTAAGAAAACTTCTAAGGTAATCAATTCTGTAAACCCGAGACGGGGGGACCAACTACCTAAAGTCTAACCAAGGCGTGAATTTAGTGGAGTCAAGGAACCAATGTAGGATGAGGATCAAAGACAAGTTGAGTTTCCTAACTAGACTGATGAGCTAGGAAGACTCTCTGTAGGACAAATGATAAGTTGATAGGACTAGGTTCAATGACAAATTTCGTTGACGCTATGATTTTTCTAGAGTGTATATGGTGGACCTATCCTAAAGTTTGTAAATGTGACCCTCCCAGAAGTTTAAATCTAAAGAAAATATGTACTCAAAGATGAAAGTAAGACTCAGTATCAGAATGACTATAGTAATGACTAAATGATACCTAAAGGATGTAAAAATTGAGAAAATTGTTTAAGGTTTCTATCCAAGGACAAGTAAGATAGATCAAAGACTGGTATTATAGTGTTGACTTGGATAGTGATTGTGAATTCTGGTTTTCTAAAAATCTAGCAAATGCGTCGCAGGATTTATCAAATGCGGTTATGTTTCATAGTTGTGGCTTTTTGTCAATCAGTTGTGTGTTTCTGGTAAAGTTCAGTGTCTAAATCTGGAAGATGCGGTTAAGTTTCTAATAGATGCGACATGTGATGGCAATTGTGACTCAGACTATAATAGATGTGGTTTTCCTAAACTTACGCACTGGTAAAATTTCTGCGATAGTGGCAAATGCGTCGTTTGAGACTACAGTTGCAGCTCACCTGGCCAGATGCGTCACAGAATATCACAAGTGTGGTTTTTGAATATAGATATAGTTTTTGACAATGAAAATGAAAACTAATCTGGTAGATGCGACTCTAAAGTAAATAGATGTGACTCGACAGAACAATTGTGACTTTCTGGTGAATAGTTGTGACTCTGTTGTATTTTCAATGATTTGAGATATAAAACTGACGCTATTTTTTGTGATCAAGTTTTGGAAAACAAAGACAATCATAAGACAAAGTATTTTCAGTTTGATTTTGCACTCAAAGAACGTGTAATTTGACAACAGACAAGTACAATCCTAATAGGCCAATAGGCCAAGGGTTTGTATACTTGGTATAGCCCATCGATACCCAAATTCAAACACCTTTCCTTCTAATTCTTGGGTTTTCAAACTAACAGGTGTTCAATTATCAGGATCTCTTTATGGTTGGGGTTTGTGGTTTGAAGTTGTCACAAGGAATTTGGGGATAACACTACAAACGGAAACAGGCCTCTTCTAGAGTTAATGCGTTCTCTTTTTGAATCATTTGGATGCATAAGGGAGAGGTGCCCGATCTGCCCAAAGTCTTGATTGTTTCTTTTATAACAGATGATTTAATCAAATAAATATTACTCCTAACTGCTGGGTCAACCGACGGCGTGCGAAAAATTCGTAGTAGTTTTAATATTATCTTAATAATCATCTTCTCATGCATGTTTCTCTGGAATCGTCATGATTTGTTTTATATAAATGACAATCGTGATTCTTCAGACCATCATTTTGTTCTGGTCATGTCAGGGTTCATTCTTGGGAGACGTGGGAGGTGCGGTGCCGGGCAAATAGGCAGAAAGTTCTAAATCACAGAGGGTGGGTAGGGTTCTACCAAATGTAGCGTCATCAGGAAAAGCGGATGGAGAAGAAACATACATTATGATCTAAAATCTAATCCTGATCAAAGCTAGCAATTGAAGACAAAGGAAAGGAAGATCAAAGCGTAAGTAAATGAACAATCTCACACCCAATATAATAAATGATTCAAAACATCTGGTTTGAGCTTCTCCATTTGCCGTTGTGCAGTATAATTTCCGATAGTTTTCAAAGTTAGATGCAGAATGTTTAAATGGTTAAACATCGAGATTCAAGATGGTGTCAGTTGGGTTGGTAGGTCATTGCGGAGGATTACAGATCATTGGATGATTCGAGGATGAAAAGATCAGCAGACGGTTGAGATCGTGATTAGACATGCATTTTGATAACTAATGGTGACATGAGTGATACCAATTAGAAATAGAAATAAAGATTAAATAAATGATTTAATCTTTGAGTTTGGTATTTGGAAATAGAAGAATTATCTTTGCATGACAAAGATAAAGATGTATTAAAGCAACTCTTGTTCAAATGCACACACAAGGTTTAATTAATTAAATAAGAATATTTAATTAATATGCATGTACACGCAAATGAGTTAGAACTAAATGATTGAATGATTTGATGAAGAGATTACTCGAGAATGCTACTCAGACATTAACTCAAGAGTTAACTGAGTGATTTGAATAGATCTTTGAGTT
>VDFB02351073.1:0-22483 GCA_007258455.2 Sequoia sempervirens
TTCTCTTTCCTGAAGTTTTGTAAGCGTAACTATGTATTTTAATGGATTTTTTTTATCTATTATGGTGTTTCATATGAAGGTTTTTTTTGTTTTGTTGCAATACATGGTAACACAAATCACATACCTTGTTTCCCGAACAATAGCATTTTATATGTTTATATTGTCTTTTTTTTTAAGTTTTGTTATGTTTTTTTAAAATTTAATTATGCACTAATTATACACGTGTTTTGACGTGTCTTGTATTTTTTTCTTGTAAGATTCTATTGGTGTCTTTGTTTTCATTGTTAATTTGTCTGTGTCATGAATTGTAGATATTTTGCATATTTGCTATTTTATTTTACAAAGTGAGTACTAAGAAATTCTATTCAAGACATCTATGGATTGTGTAAAAGTAGTAATTTGTGCATGTTTGGTGTTTTGAATGCATTATTTCAATTTGTGCATACCATTTTTTGTTTTTCCTTAGTCAATGTCATACCTTGTGACTGTTTAATATCAATGTCATTTGTCATTACAATTTCCACTCCACATAGCCTTTAGTGTGTATGCATGTCATTGACTTTATAACACATGATATTGTACACATTTGTTGGGCTTAGGCACTTACAATATTCTTTCATGGACATGCCATTGTTTTCTAGCCAAACTTTCGTCTTTACTTGCAAGATAACCATTCAAAATAGAAACCAGATCCTTTAATTCTACTTTGTTCATATGACTCTCCAACCATTGTAATAAGTGTTTCTGAACTTTTCACCCCACATCTAATGATTAGATCACATTTGATACATATTTCAAGACAAGCCATTGCTACTTTGTCTCCACATAGTATTACATTGCAAAAGGACCAGGCCATGTAGAGTCTAATATATTCATTATCATATTCATTATTTATCAAAGTAGCAATAGTATTGAAAAGGCTATCAACACAATTGGATATTGACAATGCATTTTTACATAATTTAGACATTGCACATGTTGACTTGTCTTTGCAAAACCATTCTTTGAATTACAAATTGTTTTATCGTGCTTAGACTAGTGGATTTGTGGTTCAAGTAGGCTTTCTTTTTGTTAAAAAGTGGTTCAAAATGTCCATGAGTAGGATTTTGATCATAAAACAAGATAGAATATGTATTATTCTGTGAACTATCATTGAATTGTAGGTACTTTGATTTTCTTGTTAAAGACCAACACACACATTTGAAAGTCTAGCCACTTAAAACAAAATAATTCCCCCCAAATTCCATACTCATTACAATTTGGTTTTGAAATTCCAAACAATCGCATATGTCATAGATACGTACCAACATCATTCGGTCCATGCAATTCACACAATGCTTTTGGGTCTAGTTCATATGTATACAAAAATAAAGCTTTAGGATCATTGTTTACTACACAATTTAGAAAATAGTCAATGGTTCCATTGTGTAGTTGTACAAAAATGTAATGTATATGTAACAATAGCTAGAAAGAGTAAAAAATACAATCACCTATGTTATATATAAATGTTCTTATTCCATGTCATTGTTTTCCAATACTATGTCAATCATCTCATCTATATGTCTATTAATTGTTTCATAGTTATTTGCATCTATGATACTATATAATGATCTTGTTGATTCAAATTTTTGATTAAATTGGTCGATGTGAGGTTCAACTAGGCTTATTTTTTTGTGAAGTGGTTCAAAATGTCAACAAATAGGATTTTGATCATGAAATAAGATATAATATATATTATTTTGTGAACCGTTGTTGAATTGTAGGTATATTAATTTTCATGTTAAATACCATACACATATTTGAATATCCAGCCACTTGGCTAGCCACTTAATATAAAATAAATCCCTCTAAAGGGCATACTCATTACAATTTGGCTTTGCAATTGCAGATAATCACATACATCATAGATACACATCAACATTTTTCAGTCTATACAATTCAAACAATGCTTGGGGGTCTAGATCATTTATTATATGAAAATAAAGATTTGCGATCATTATTTGCTAAAAAAATTAGAAAATGGTCAATGGTTCCATTGTGTAGTTCTACAAAAGTGTATTGCATATGTAAGAATAGCTCCAAAGAATCAAAAAGATAAACACCTATGTTATATGCAAATTCTTTTATTTTGAACATATTATTCTTTTCTAATACTGGGACAATTGTCTCATATGTTTTCTATTAATCGTTTTATAGTTCTCTGCATCTATGATACTATCTAATGCTTTTTGTTGATTCAAATTCTTTATATTTTCTGCATGATATAGCAACTGTTGAAAAATTAGGTGTTTTCTTAGCTTAATACTCTGTAAAACTTTAATATTGCTGATCTAAGTAAGTTCTTTCTTTGTTACATATATTCTTTGTGGGTGATTATCTTGATTAATTCATTTTATTGTTCTAGAATGAAGAGAGAAATTGATAGAAGAACTAGACAAGATATTAGAAAGATTACACAAGATGTACCGTGGAGAAACCCTTTCCGGAAAAAACTCCACCAAGAATTATTCTATTATTCAATCTCTGAATTACAATAGCTCTAATTCTTGCTTGAGAATGCTTCTTCTGTCTTTACCAATCTTCTTCACACCTGCAAATAACAATTATTAAAACTCTCTTCAACTTGAATGAGATGTAGAGACAATATGCAACCTTGTAATCTCCAAATGGTGATAATTACAATGCACAAGCTCAAGCCCTTGAAAAGTTATGCCATATTGCTTCAAGTTGAGTTCTACCATGAAGACCAAAGCTTAGAACATGTGCTTTACCCCTTTGGGCGTCCCAAACTAAAGCTACAACTCATCCTTCACTTTGGTGATAGTTATAAAGCTCTTCCTCAAAGATGGAACCCAAAAGAGGTTCCCACTTAATAGAGCCTTAAAAAATATCTTATCATGCATTGGAGTTTATTCCAAGAAAGCATCTTGGGTGCCCAAGTTGGCTCTAAGTGATTTCTAGTTAACTGAAACATTTACTCAACACCATTCATGCAAGAATGGTCATCCCCTATTAACTGGAGGTAGTTCCTGTTATCTATCATACAACTCAATGTTATTAGCCATGCATTCCAAGTTAACTGAAGTTAACTAACATACAACTGAAACTAACTGAAGACAATTGAACCATAACTGAACTAAACTAAACTGAACTGAACTGAACTGAACTGAACTGAACTGAACTGATCTGAACTGAATTGAACTGAACTTCAAGCATGTAAACATCAAATCCTAACTCCTAGGATCTTTACATGCATTCATAAATGTTAATTGTTACTTCGTATAGTTAACTGAACACAAGGCGAGTGTCACCTTACCATGTGTGCACCCACATGCTCCTATTATTTAGGAATAACTACAAATGTCAATTTCATGATTTATTTCATCCAAATAATTAATTTCATCATAATCTTAGTGTTGTTGAACACATTCCAAGAACTTAGGAGATACATGAAATAATTAATGTTTAAGATTTGCAATTAAATGGCATCCCATTTCCAACAGCAACAACCTACTCATTGCTTTAGTTGTTAATGTGCATAGAGATATAAAACCAAATTTAGTTATCACTATTGAAAAACTATAAAAACTAAAACATTCACAACCAAATAGTAAGATTCAACCCCTTTCCCTACCATAACACAAAAAAATTCAATGATAAAACAAAAACTTAAGAAGTTTACTAGATTGTGCTCAACAATGTATGAGTTGAACAAATACTATATTATACACATGCCAAACTTTTTATACTAACTTTGAATACCCATGTATAGTAATGTCCTACACGTGCCCATATACTTCCTATACACATCATCTTTGCATGTAGGAATTGCCAATACTCCACAAAACCTAACTTGCCCAACCATCCAAATTGATGACTAATTGTTATTTGTTTGTTGCACCAACACTATGCAACACCACTAAAATCCAACTCAGTAAAGTAGCAAGCAACATTAACTCTAACCTCAAAACCCCTATATTCTCTTGCCTCGTGAAATGATAATCCTTTGTTGACATTTTGTAGTCATAAATAGAGGCCAATAACATGCCACCAATTTTATCATCAATTAATTTCTAAGTGCATGTTCCACTTCACAATATGCCACCACCAAATCCAGGCATAATGACATCATGGGAAAGCATTATGCAATGATGGATTAACTACTGTTTTATAATTTATCGAACTTCAATTAGTGATCTACAATTTAATTTTTTTTTTTTAAAGCATACTAGGCTTTCATTGAACTTATTTTGTCCTTCCATCTATCGACTTAAGATGAGTTGATAATTTTCATAAAAGTGAGAATTGACATCGTTGCACAACTTATGGGAAACTCAAGTGCTATTGCACTTTTTCCTTTACAGATGACACACTTTATGTTGCTTCACTTGGCATTACTATCCCTGCAAAGCCAAAAATTTCCTTTTTAAAACATACCGGGCTTTCATCAAACTTATTTTGTCCTTCTATCTATCAGCTTCAGATGCACCAAAAATATCCATTAAAGTGGGAAATGATGTTACTACAGGACTTGCAGGAAACTTAAGTGCTATTGCACTTTTGTCTTTATAGATGATGAATCTAAAAATCCAAATGCTATTGTAGCCACTCCTAAATTGCATTAGGAATACAAATTATTTCATGATTTGGATTAATCCATTATCTTATAGCCAATTAAAATTTAGTTTGTTGGAACTTCTCTTCTAACTATCCTTGTTTAGATGTGAATGTCTTTCCTACAATTCAATTCTAGGTGTCTTCTCTGCAAGGTCCAAGAGTTGAAAAAATCCATCTGCCTAATTGAATTTTTGAGTTGCACTTGTTCATGTGGATTCCCATCATCCATTTTCCACTCTTAATCTACCTATTTCATCTACCCTCTACCAACCAATCCATTGCAACTTCTTATTCTAACTGTCCTTGTGCACATGTGAATGTATTTCCTACATGTAAGTCCTTAGTGTCTTCTTCACAAGGTCCAAGTGAGTTGAAAATTTTGTTCTAAGTGCTAGTTGCAGAATATGTTTGGTCATGTGAACCTCTCCTATTCAATGTGTCTACATATCATGACATTCTTCTAATTCATATTGACAACATTGTCTACCCATGTCGTGCACTTTGGAAAAGATAAACATGTGAAGTATATTATCATGAAATAATGTATAATTATTTATTAAAATCATCGGTTAATAAGATGATACTATTGTAATTCATTATTCACACTATATTCATGATTGAAATTCACATGACAAAAAAATTCTCACAACTAGACACCTAGACCAAAATTTTGAACTTGGACCTTACATATAAGACACTCAGAACTGACATGCAAGAAAGACATTCACATATGCACAAGAACGGTCAAAAGGAGAATTTCTAATGGACATTATAACTTCATAATCAGATGCAAACATAGATAAAGCAAAAACTTTGAATTGTAATTGGTTGTAAGACTATAATGTAGCTTGTAAATCTCACCATGCTTAGGAAAATATTACTATCCCCACAAAGTCAAAACTTTCCTTTTAAAAACATATTGAGCTTTCATCCAACTCATTTTATCCTTTCGTCTATTGGCTTTAGATGCACCAAAAATATCCATGAAAGCAAAAAATGATGACGTTGTAGGACTTGCGTGAAACTTAAGTGCTATTGCACTTTTTCCTTTATAAATGATGCATCAAAAAATCCAAATACTGAAGTAGCCACTCCTAAACTGCATTAGAACATGTAGATTATTTACAATTTGGATTAATCCATTGTCATACAACCAATTGCAATTTAGTCCATTTGAATTATCCTTCTAATTGTCATTGTTTAGATGCAAATGTCTTTCCTATAATTTAATTCTAGGTGTCTTCTTCACAAGGTTTGGGAGTTGAAAAATTCCATCTACCTAATTGAATTTTTGAGTTGCACTTGTCCATGCGGATTCCCATCCTCCACTTGCCACTCTTCATTTGCATATTTCATCTACCCTTTGTTGACCTATTTGTTGGAACTTCTTATTCTAATTGTCCTTGTTCACATGCAAATGTCTTTCCTATGTGTTAGTTCCTAGTGTCTTCGAGCTGTAAGGTCCAAGTGAGTTTGAAACATGCCAATCCTTCAATGCAGTAAAAATTTCTAAATTTACACCATATGAGTAAGTTAGGTAATAAGTCATTGCAATAAAATTTTTCTTTCTTTTATTAAGAATATATGAACAAGATGCGATATCATATTACAATAAAGATTCCATTTCATTACAATAACTTCACAAGTTACGATAATACAAGAATATATACATTTACATACATAGCTCCAATGAGCTTTAGAACAAACAGTTGCAAGACAATCCAGGATCCTTCCTTTCAAATCTTGGTTCTTCTATTGCTTGTTGTGGAGGAGAAGCATCACTCAAGCACTTTTCCACCAACCACAGACTCATAATGTAGTCCCCCACACATCTATCATTCAATAGATGGCCTTTCCCTTCAACAAAGAGATTGGTAGAGTAATTGATAACGACAACCAATTGAGCATAGTGTTGCATTCTACATAACTCGAACTTGTAATCCCACAATCTCTGTCTAGCATGTAATACTCGATCACGGTGAACTGACAGTGTAGTATCAGTAGTCACACAATCTAGAGTGGAGTCCCAGACATTCACACTACTTTGGCCAAAGAGTTCTCATTTAGTGCTTTGAATGAAGTCATCTATCACATACACTACTCAGGGCTGATTTGACTTAAGGCTATCTTAAGCTACGCATAGGTATTTCCTTCAATGGATAGTCCATCTTCCCAGGGATAACCTATCACCATATTAATCTACTTGGAATAAACCTACTTAACTAGTAAGTACACAAGCTAGGTATTTCCTTCAATGGATAGTCCATCATCCTAGATATAACCTACTTGGAATAACCCTACTTACAAGTAAGTAAACAAACTCCCTCCTATACTGGATTATCTATCATAGGAGTAAACACAAGCTTTTCTAGTTAAATCAATAACTTAGCTAAGTGTACCATGTGTGCCTTTCATGTTCAATCAAGCCTAGTATATAATACTTATGATAAACACCCATCTCCTACTATGGAGTACTTAAAAACACATTGGCAAAGCAACATAAAAGCTTCAATTTCCTTTTCAAAATACTCTAATTTATCTAATGCACATACTGGGAAAGACATCTCAAGCATGCATGCAAGACACATCATTCTAAGTAAAACAATAAAGAAGAAGAGATCCCCATGCCTGTTATTGCTTATCCATTCAAATGGCAACAATGTAGCCCTTTTCGAACAACAAGCTTGGTAAACAACTTCTCAATAATGTCACAAATAAACTCTATCTCTCAAGTTGATAGCTTACTCCTCTCAAAAATATCTTCCTCACAAACTTTAAAAACTTACTCCCTTTCTCTCTCACAATGTAAAATAAAATATGGTTGGAAATTATGCAGAAATAGAGATTACCAAACATGTGAAATTTAGTGGAAGAATGTGTCCCTTCCAAATGAAATGGCTTAGCTATTTATAGAGAAACTTGGTAACCACATGGCCTAAAGTTTAGGCATGTTAATGGACAACAAGCTCCATGGAAAGCTACACATGAAACATAGCAGAAAGGTGGCAACTTCCTAGCTTAATACTCATCATAATCACCTACAGGTCGACTTGCATATTGACAACAATCTAAAGACTTATTCAATCTGTATATGCTCAATTCAAATTGTAGACATCTACAACACTTTGGTTTCCAGAGGTGGCACCAACTTCAACCACACTCCCTCTTATTTGGCGCAGTTTCATTGCCAAAAGAAACAATCAATTACTAATTCTCAACAATAAGCATTATCGACTAACAAAGAAGATGAGTTGGCTTAAGCTGATAAATACATTCGAAAAAGTCTCAAACAATTGTAAGTATCATAGTAGAAACATTTACTAAGTCAAAGCAGATCATTACTTAAGGCGTCGACTAAGTCCATCAACATCAACTCAAATGCAATATATGTGTTTCATATCGCAAGGCAGAAAGAGTGAGAAACAACTTTCACAAAATAGTCACAAGCTATTTTATCGGCCTCTTAAAACATAGTCTATAATGACTATAATCGACCTCCATTATCATAGTCTTTATCAACTATAAAAAACCTTTATAAATTGACTTTTATCATGGTAAGTGATATTCAATTTCAAGCTCATACTTACCAAGCAATGCCATCTTAGCATGCTAAAGTGTCAATACATGGTAGTCTTATCCATTACCACTTGTGCACCTCTTTTCATTGCTACATTTATGCATGCAATAAACTTTGTTTACTCCCTAACCTTATGTGTTGGAAACACATTATGGCAACAACCTCTAAGTTTGACATTCTATGTTGTATAAGCATGTATATGCGCTCTCACATAGTTCACTATCCTTGGTCTGTCCAAACCTATTTTATTTTTGATAAACCTCCATATAATTTGCATAGCTTATATATAGCACTATTTTCCTTACAATAAAATATTATATATATATATATATAGTATATCCATCATACTTATATATATATATATTTATATTTTAACCTATTGGATAAATATATTCAATACTTCGAATGCTTATATCCTTTTATCATTATACATCAAGCAATACACATACACTAATACATACACATGGACGTATATATGTATATAGATATCTAATATGTACACGTATATATATTACATATATACGTATATACATCCATCAATCCCTAATGTAAATACACGCATGTCCATATATTGCGTATATCCAGTAGTAAGCCGCACGTATCTAAATGCATCAGTACTGGCATTATGTATATTGCACGTATAATACGTATATCTTACACATCATCTCAAATACAGTAATACTTTGTGCATATAATAATAATATCCATATTGCACGTATATCCATCATATTACATATTAACATATATTGCATATGTAATATTACGTATATGTATGTTGCATGTAATATGTATATTATCTTCATATGTCATTACGTATATCGTTATATACGTATCTGTGTGCCGTTGTATGTGTTGCGTAATAATACGTATATGCGTATCTGGTAATATTTTACGCGTTGTTATTGTCATGTATGTGTCGGTTAATAAGCCCAAATTGTAATCGTACATCGTATTAGATGCATTGCATTTGTTTAAGTGTATATATATTCATATATATATATATAATTGATCCCTCATGTGAGTAGATTGTAAGTATTTCTTCTTACACATATATGTGTATGATTATGCTCCCAACACAGATCAATGTATGTATATACTTATATACATGTATACTTTTTACGTAAATATGTATCGATAGAAAACTCAAGATACATAAATCTCAAACACATAATAGCATCATATGGTTATAAATATATGCATTCATATGCCCCTATATATATGCATGTCAATAAATAGCATTAACGCTACCCCGCATGTATATTATGTATATGCATATATATGTACTAATATTTATATATCCCAAGTCAATCAAGTATGTACTCATTCGATATCTAGAGATGAAGATCACCCAACGTTAAACATTCATGCCGCGATAGTTATATATATATATATACACTCCTATTAAGTTTTAAGCTTATGTGCGTGTTGTACGCTATATATTTATATAGCAGCGTGTTAGTGAGATGATCCATTCCTAGATCCAGAATGATCGCTGACCGCGTGATTATGCTCTCCTGCGAACATCATAACAAACATTTATATACATATATGCATATCTTATACATATGTCATCATACTCGTATGGACATCCCATTATATCCATCATACGGGTATGTTGACATATGCATATATCCGAATACTCATTCCCCCATACAGTCAAACATAGTAAAATAAGGAAGGTCTCAAAAGCTCAAACAGATAAACATCACCCAATAATGCACTTGATAGTAAACAAGACCTTTACTAATGTAGATTTTTCAAACTAGTGATGACTTACCAACTTCCCACTTCTATGTCTAGACTCAACCAAACTACTGTGGTGTGTGTATGCTTAGATAGTTTACGTTATCGGTTACATCTCCAAAGTTAGAATAATAATTCAATAACCATCTATTCACATATATGCAATATTTCCCCATGAAATAACATCAACTTATATAACATCAAATGAGATAACATTCACATTGATAACACGGTACAAGCACAATTTATTCATCTCTAGAATTCACATTACATTCACATTTTACCCTACATAGTAACAGTAAATAGTAATTACACAATTGGGGTGTAACAGAGTTGAAATTTTTGTTGTAAGTGCTTAGTTCCAAAATATGTTTGGTCATGTGATCTTCTCCTATTCAATGTGTCTATGTAGTGCATATCATGAAATTCTTCTAATTCATATTGACAACATTGCCTAGCCATGCCACACACTTTGGGAAAGATAAGCATGTGAAAGTTATTGTCATGAAATAATGTATAATTGTTTACTAATGTCATTGGTTAATAAGATGATAATATTGCAATTCATTATTTACACTATATTCATGAGTGAAATTCACATGACAAAAACAAATTTCACAACTAGACACCTAAACCAAAATTTTCAACTTACTTGGACCTTACGAATAAGACATCCATAACCAACATGCGAGAAAGACGTCTACATTTGCACAAGGACAATTAGAATGAGAAGTTCCAACAAACATTAAAACTCTACAACTAGATGCAAACATAGATAAAGCAAAAACTCTTAATTGTAATTGGCTCTAAGACTATAATCTACCTTATAAATCTTACCATGCTTTTGATAGTACTAATCAACATTAAATCTAACTTCGTAACTCCTGCCTTCTCTTACCTCATGAAAAGATAATGCTCATCTGCAGTCGTAAATAGAGACCAATAAAATATCTCCAAATTTATTCTCAATTAACTCTTGAACATATTTCAATCCCCCATTCTTCACAATCTAAATTAACGAGACCTTAGACTACTTTCTAATTTACTAGACAAAAACAGTTTAATCACTAATTAGAAACCAAGCCTTCCATTATAATTCCATAGGAGGAACTAATAATATTCATTAATTTTATTATTTCACATTCATTAACTTATCGTAGTATTCTTCTATCTATAAAAGATAATTACCTAGTAATTGAAGAAAACCAAATAGCTCCGCGTCCCTCGCTAGAAAATATAGACGCACTCTTCAAAAATCCACGGTCTATGGTAGTGCTTTTAAAAAATTGGTAATGAATTACTGACGCGCCTGTTGTACTCGGTCCTCGACGGTGAGCTTGAGAATGGCTTCTTTAGGAACAAAAACAACATTAGGATGTGTTTACTACGGCAATATTAACCAAGTGAGTGACCTCTGTAACTCGATATAGGTCATATTTCGTTTTATGCACGCGAGCACCCACAACTGTTTTCATACATTAAGAATTCAGTTTTGGGTTTTAATGCTCATAAATAAGGGCATAGCATCTATCATGAATGTTCGATACTGTTTATAAAACATTTATAGCTCAAATATTGTATTTTATCTGGGTAACATTTTGTCAGTCTTCAATTGAGTCTTTTAATTTTGATTTTTTTTTTTAATTTCTCGGTTTTGGTCTGGTGACCAAGCGCAGCAGTAAATCCACGTTGAGATTGTTGAATTGGAAGGTTGAACCCTGGGCATGCTGTCACTTTGGGGATTCTCAGCCTAGAAGCAACAAGCAGCAAGCAGCTTTGGGTATGGAATATTGGTCTCTGCAAAATCTACATGATCGGATATTAGTTAAATTTTATCCTTTTTGGTTGGTTAGTTTTGGGAGGTAATCGAAAGTCTTTAACATGATGTAGGATAAGCCTGAACCACATTATTAAGATTTGTCAATACGAGTCATTTCTTCACAACTTCATCACATGGTTTCTAGAGTTAATGGACTTCATTTTGCAACGGGAGGATTTTAACCTATGGTATGCTCTTATCAGTGTAAGCTGCAACCCGTTTGACATGATTTACACTGTATTTGTTAAGTTTTTTTGGTTGAGATTTGGTGAAAGCAGTTCACGGGATGGTACAGCCAAATGAGGCTTCATTTTCTGCCAAATTTGGATAAGATTGTCTGATGTTACAATATTTCTAGTTATGACAAACATAGTATGCAATGTCCCCATTTTAGGGTTCACTTGCTCTGCAGTTGGAGATGTCTTTTTGAGTTTGTGTTTGCATGATCATAGGGATAATATGAGGTTACCAATGAGTTCATATGGCGTATAGGAGTTCTACGATGCTTTTAGATGTTATTTCTAGCTCCTGATCTGGGATCCAAGATTTTTGGAGGGAGTGTCTATTTATAGTAAGTCACCTGATCGGCCCCAATGTTATTTCTGGCTCTCGGTTTGGACTCCAAGATTCTTGGGGGGAGTGACTATTTATCATAAGTCACCTGATTGGCTCCATTCATCATTATTTCTTCATTGGGATTAGTCTAGTGCAGTTAGTTTATGATTTCGATGCATTTCGATAGTTTCTGCAAAATAAGTATATTAATGGCTTTATTTTAATTAAATTACTAAGGTTGCCAAGTATTAATTAAAATAATTAAAATGAGCCTTAGTCTTATAGCTCGTTGGAATTGAAATGAGATGTTTTCAATCATATGGTTATATTAAACAGGGATTGTGCGTGTCAAATTATCTTTATTTTAATGAAAAGGTCATTTTCAGAATTAAAAGGGTGTTTAAATTAAAAGTGAATTTTAAAATAGAAGCCTTTAGAGTGTTTGGCGGGAAAAGTATGAAAGGAGGTTTTGAGAGCTCATTTGGTTATGTGATGTTTTATTCTATTTCTCTTTTTGAAACCCTTTTGGTTTAGGAGATTGAACTTGGTTCATCTGGAACTTCTGGAGGACAAAACCCCTCTTGGAGAATATCATCCATGGTGGTGAAAGATCCTCTCTGGGTGTTTGTTGACAGATTCATTCGAAGTCTATGTTTATGCTTCATTTGCATATTTTGGAGATAATCGATAAACATTCTTGGCAAAGCGAAGGTTGAGTTTGTTATTCAGTTCCAGGTGATGCTATGAATCCCCATATTTCAGTTGTGAGATTAAATACATTGCAGATGTGATTATGGGTATTTTTTAGTTGCATTTCACTTGTTTGTGCCATACTTTTCATATATTGTAACATGGGGTTAAGAGGATTTTGAAATTATTTGCTGGGTTGTACAATTTGACTGGATTGTACATCTTGCATGCCGTACACCCATTGTTTGAGTTGCATCTTGTATTTGAGGCAGTAAATAGGTATGGGTAGTGTTTTAAAGGTAATGTTTTGGGTGGACAATCATTTTTGAGCAAATAAAGCCAAGTTTAATGTTGAAGTTGGAATTTGTGGAGTTGGCCGAACACTTTTAGAAGCCATACAATATTGTTGTTGTAGTTTTAGATTGGAGTCAAACATGATTATGGGCATTGTTTAATAAGTCTTTCCTAGTCATGGCAATCATTCTTGGACATTTAGATTGGTATTTGTTGTCACTGAGGAATTTCCTTTAGACTGCCGTACATTTCTGTACAAAGGAGCAAGTTGCTATATCATTCTTTGAATCGCATGAGTTAGATGGAAGGTGAGTTGATGTTGGGAGTTTGCACAGTAGTATATGATGCCTTGGCAAATACAAATAAACATTAAAATCCAAGTTTGCAGTGAGTAGTTATTTTCTGGAAACATCCGTACATTTCCTATTATTCGTACTGAAAGAGTTGGCCGTACACATAGTTTGAAGTTATATTGGAGGTCTGGGACAGTAAATGAATATGAGTGATGAATTAAACTATGTTAATTAATTGAGACATCATTCATATGCATTGAGAAGCTAGTTATTTGCATAGCTAGAATTGCTTGGGCTAGCCATACACCTAGAGGTAGCCATACTTGTTAGTGCATCAAAATTATGAATAGTCAGTTTGAATGGTTGTTGTAGAGCTTATTTGGACGCCATTTTCCTTGTACAGTCACAACAAATCCAATCTAGTCGTGAGACTTCAAAGGGAGGGCCGTTGCATGCTTGGGATCCTACATACAGTGAGCTGGGTGTAGTTATTGGGCAGAGTATCAATTTGAGAGTCAGTGTTGGTTATTGTAGACTATTGGTCATATATTTATCTACCATACACTTCACCAAATATCACTGTGTATCTAGGAGTCTGTAATACTCTAACAATCCTATAGCTAAATAAGGAAAGCCAACCAACTACTTTCAAATAAAATTACAACTAATCAATCTTTAAGCTAAGTAACCATTTCAAGTATTACAAGAGAGAGAAGGGTTACAAGAGTTTACAGTTAAGAAGCTGAAGCATTTGATTCAGACACTGTCATCAGGGGAAAATGAGATATCATCAGGGGCTTTACCGCCCAACCGAAGGCCTACTAGTCTCCCGTGTTCCTTCAACTGAAGGAACCCGTCCCTTCACGAGGGTAATTAACAAGGATCAATTTGTCATCATGCCTCTCAGCCTAGTGTCAAGAACCTGTATCTCCTGATCAAACCTTCATTGTGGGTACCTCCCAACTAGAAGATTACTCTGATCAGTGATGCATCCGGTACTTGATGGCTGACAGATGCTGAATTTAGCATCGTACCCTGGCCAAGGATTTCTTTTATTATTACTGGCACTCCTGTGCCGTCAACGCTCTCACCTTGGCTCGACATGATTAAATTTGACTCAAAGTTTAAATTATAAAGTCAGGTTAAGTTTTTTTTTTATATCAATTATATATTTACATTCCAAGTTCATCTTGTTGCAGGGGTCTTAAAGCAAAGACATATTCTTTCAGTTTTGCAGATATAAGGAAAAGATTATTTGGCTCAAACAAATTCATTCCTCTCTAGGAATCATAAGCATAAATTTTAAATCACAGGAGAACTCATAATCTGTTCTCTATTCAAGTTTTCATAGATTGATTTTCTCTTAGAAACGCAAGACATTGATGTCACATAGGACAAATTCGAGTTCCCAATAAAGTTCAAGGTCAAAGAAAATATGAAGAGGAAAATAAGTTTGGCTCCTCTCAGGTTGTCCAAAACAGATCAAAGAAGGGTTTTAGAAGAACTTGAACTCGACAGGAGTGAGGATAATAGAGAATTAGTATGGAAAGAAAACTAGTCTGACAAAGACTCCTAGTCAAGAAATGAAGATAGCTTTGATTTACTTTATATTCCAATATAGTTTATTCCCCAATAGAAACGTAGTTATATCGTTATCATTTTGACTCGTATTGATTAGGATGGAATATATATACAAGACAATTTTCAGTTCAATCAGAAATGCCATGCAACAGGTAAATACTTAAAGACTTGCCTAAGTTGATTATTCAATTAGAAAACTTCAGACTCAAATCCTCTGGAGCACACATTTACCAACCACCTCTGAAGGAGACAGAGTCCGAGAATTGTAATTCCGCCTTCCGAGAAAGATTTGAAATTTGTAAACTAGATTGATCTTCATTGCTTTCACAGAGAGAAATTGCAAGCTAAGATTACGTTGAGAAGAAGGGAAGAAAACAGAAATACAAAATAGAATCCGATACAGATGAACGCAAAACCAACAAGAATGCGGATGGAAAATAAATGACAATAGGAGTTAGGATTAATGATTGAAAACAATGGTAACTAGCTGGAGATAAGACACCAAAAGGAGACACCAATACCACAATAATATTCTCAGCAAAATCTAAAACCCCCAACCCAGAGTGTACTCTGCTCTTTTTTGCAAAAGAAAAATGAAGAATGAAGAATGGAAAATGTTCGATAGGAGACCAAAGTCTTTTTCCTCCATCTTCCTCGAAACTCCTCGCCAAGAAGCTCTTCATCTGCCCACGTTCTTGGGCATTCAAGAATGAGGTGGCGCGAGAACGGGAATTCTATTTTCCCCAAAACATCGATTGCACAGGATTCCAATTAATTATTTTTGATTATAACCATTCAATGGTTTCCCATTCAAAAGGACGATACACTTAAATCTTTATTATTAATTTTAATATTAACATCCCCTTGCAAAAATATATTCCAAGATTGATTCACTCAACTAAGAGGATGGAATTGAATATTTTAATTATATCAATTATAGAATAACCAATTGAAATCTCTTATAAGGGTGATCATTGATTTATATATAATTTAAATTGACTTATTTAATTAATAATTATATTAAATTATTAATGGCCAAGTTACAATTTCGATTCTTTGTCTTACACCGACTCAAGGCGAGATGACAATTTCCGATCCTCTGTTAACCCCTACCTCTCCTTGATGACATCTCCTTTTCCGTTGCAGCGTCGTTAGTCTTGCATCCACTGACAGGTATTATGGTTAGATTGATCACAACGGCTTTATAAATATGCATTTAAATATAATCTCATGAACACATTCAATTTCACATGAACAAGAAATTCACTTGCAAATGAAAAGATTGTTAACTTATAGTTATGATAAATAAAACATCTATTCTATTCACAATTTCACATTCACATGAAAACAGTTACTTGCTGTTAAATTATTTGATCAGAAGTAAATGCACAGAAGATTAAAACAAATGCAGACAAAATGACACAGCATGTACCCTGGGAAAACCCTCCTCTTGAGGGAGAAAAACCCAGCAACAAAGATCTCTCTTATTATTCGATGCAACAGAGGTAGATTTACAACTTACAATGAGGTCTGACACAAGACCAATAAGAAATAACAGATTGAATGCTCTAGATCACACCTGAGGATATTGAACTATCAGTATACAGTAGATCTTCAACACTTCATCAGATCGATCTTGTAACTTCAAGATTCAGTCACTGAGAGATCAACTTTGAATGGCACTAACGAGCTGCAGAATGTACTGATCACTCGTATATAAGCGCTCAGAACTAGCTCGCACAGATCCTTGATGTAGTTCGCACTTATTAAGATCGCAGTTCTCTGATATGTTCGCCTTTTATAATGACGAACTTCACTTATTGACAATGATCGCTTGTCACCCTTGACTGTGATCTATTCGCACTTGACAATTATCTGTTCTCAGAAGGATTCGTGCTTTTTCTATGTCGGGCTGGGAGAGAGCTATCGAATCATATATCTGCCTGAAATGTCATGACTTGAAATCGAATATATATGAGTTCATTATATGTCGGCCTCAATACATTTAAAGAACTTTTCAAATGTCGGCCTTTGGAAAATAAATAACAAAAGAACTTTTATGTCGGCCAGATTATAAGACACGAAATAATGAGGATTAAATGAATAGCCGAAGGCTACATTCAGTTTAATACTTTCTCAAAGGCATGAGCTAGAAGGATCAACCGACGCTGTTAAACATTAACACTCCCTCTCAACTAGGGAGAGATCTTCCAGCTGAAAAACATTTCTACATGATGTTCATCTGCAACTGTTGCCTGCAATCAAATATAAAGAGAGATATATCACCTCAATGTGATATCAACCATCACATGGTTAAGTACTAGTGTCCATCACTTGCGTGATGGTGTCACCTTAAAGTGACTTTCACCATGGCTCTCCCAGAGGGTGAAACACAAGTACAGAAAGATCATCACGGACTCTCTCTCGTGATGTTGTCATGGAGTCACACACATGACATTCACCATGACTCTCTCAGAGGGTGGAAACGAGGGCTTTCACCTCAAATTCTTCCGTCACAGAAGAAGATGCAATAGTAAGTACAAGTGTTCATCACTTGCGTGATGTTGTCACCTCAAGTGACTTTCACCATGACTCTCTCAGAGGGTGAAACACAAGTACAAGATATGTCATGGAGTCGCACACATGACATCCACCCTGACTCTCTCAGAGGGTGGAAACGAGGGCTTTCACCTCAAATTCTTCCGTCACAGAAGAAAGTGCATTAACAAGGGATTTCACCTCGAACTTCTCTCTCAGAGAAGAACTCATTAAGCAAGGCTCACTGGTACTGAGACTCATACTCAGTCAAGGCTGGATTCTCCACCATACCAAGCTTGTCTCGGTACGAACTTTGCACGGCGAGAGGCTTGGTGAGAATATCTGCCGTCTACGCTCCATCAATGCTAATGTACCTTAATTATCACGTGCTTTAGCGATTGTTCCTTATCTACGATATAGTGGTACTTGATCTCAACATGTTTGGTTACGTCGCCGGAAACGGAGGATTGACGAGGAAGCTTACACAACTCGATTATCTGGCTGAATAATGGGTGACTCATTGTTGATTGTCCAAACAATCCACACCCGGGGAGCTACTTGAAACCACCGCTGCCTACTCGAGAGTTGCCATACGAGCTGCAATATATTAGGCCTGCTTTGTACTCAATGCCTACGGTACTTCTGCTTGCACCGAGTCATGGCGGGAACTAGGCAACGGCGGAGGTGTCTTTTCGTCTGGCAACCACGATGCGCTTGATCAGTCGGTGGGGAGCCAGAGTAACTCCAGGTCGCATGCGGAAGTATACTTCAACCCATATCCAAGCTGCGCAGTATCTCGAGGGATATGTTTGGCTGCAACAAAGATGTATAAATGCCGGATCGCATGGCTAAGTGCGCTAACGCATGTAGATATCCGGGTCTAGTGTTAACTAGATACATCAAGGATCCAATCAGCTGTCTGTACAATGTAGGATCCACCAAATCTGAACTGGCTGCAGCCTCCTTCAGTTTATGAAGATTGGTCTCCATGGGAGTAGACATGGATTTGCAATCCATCATGCCAAATCTCTTAAGTATGTCAATGGTGTACTTCCCTTGATTTAAAATCAAACCGTCTGGCCTCTGCCAGACTTCTAAACCAAGGAAGTAATGCATGAGCCCAAGATCCTTCATCTCAAATTCAGAAGTTAAATCCTTCTTACATTCAAGAATCAGGTGATCTTCTCCAGTGAGGATTAGATCATCAACATATAAAACCAAAATTAATGCATCACCATTGATTACCTTGAAGTAGAGATTTGAATCGGCATCATTCTTCAAGAAACCCAGGCTTGATAGATACTGATCAATCCTTTCGTACCATGCACGAGGAGCCTGCTTAAGACCATACAAGGCCTTCTTCAACTTGCAAACGTGTGACTCCTTCCCATGAATCTCAAATCCAACAGGTTGCTCTATGTAAACCTCTTCCTCAATTACTCCATTGAGAAAAGCTGTCTTCACATCCATCTGATGAATCTTCCATCCTCTAGATGCAGCAATAGCAATGATGGTTCGGACAGAAGTGTATCGAGCAACAGGAGCAAAGGTCTCATCATAGTCAACTCCCTCTTTCTGAGAAAACCCTCGAGCCACAAATCTTGCCTTGTGCTTCTCAATGCTTCCATCTGCAGCATGTTTAATCTTGAATAGCCATTTAGAAGATACCACGGACTTGCCCTTGGGTCTAGGAACGATATCCCAAACATCGTTCTTGAGAATTGACTGATACTCCTCTGACATAGCATCTCTCCAGACTTGAAGACTGGATGCTTCCTCAAAACAGGAAGGCTCGGATTCTATAATCTGACTCATTAAGGCAACATAACTGGAGAACTTATGTGGCCTTTTGCTTTCTCTGAATGTGCCTCTAGGAGCTGCAAAGTTTTCAGCCTCTTGCATAGTGCGACTGGCCCATAGAGGTCTCTTCCTCCCAATAGCAATATCTGTAGGCCCATCAGTAGGTTCCAAGGGTTCAACTGGATCAAGATCTTCCTTTGGTTCCATTGTCTCCCTCTGAATCTCAGGAGTAAGGTCAACCTCCATGTCCTGAGGAGACTCTTCATTATCAATCTCCATATGAATCCCTCTGGATCTCCTGAATGCAACATCTTCCTCGAATGTGACATCCCTACTGATCTCTATTGACTTCTGACCTGGAATGTAAATTCTGTAAGCTTTTGAAGTCTCACTGTAGCCCACAAAGATTCCCTTCTTGCCAGAAGGCTCCAGTTTGGTTCTCTTTTCTTTGGGAACATGAACATAGACAGGACAACCGAAGATCCTCAAATGGCTGACTTCAGGCTTCTTCCCGGAAAAGGCTTCTTCTGGAGTCATATTCTCCAAGATCTTATGAAGGCATCTGTTCTGAACATATACTGCTGTCCTAGAAGCCTCTGCCCATAGGAAGGTTTGCAAATCTTGATCATGAATCATGGCCTTTGCTGCTTCCACAATTGTCCTGTTCTTTCTTT
Organism: Sequoia sempervirens; assembly: GCA_007258455.2. NCBI lineage: Eukaryota > Viridiplantae > Streptophyta > Pinopsida > Cupressales > Cupressaceae > Sequoia > Sequoia sempervirens. The sequence goes on from VDFB02351073.1 coordinate 20,182, forward strand.
CGGCAACACCATTTTGTTGTGGATTATAGGGAACGCAGAGCTCCCTCTTAATCCCTGCATCAGTACAAAAGTTTCGAAAACTAATGGAGGTGTATTCTCCACCATTGTCAGATCTGAGAACCTTAATTCGTTTACCAGAAAGATTTTCTACTAAAGCTTTAAACTCTTTAAATCTATCTAGAACTTCCTCAGATTCTTTAGATTTTAAAAAATAAATCCAAGTCTTCCTAGAGTGATCATCAATAAAGAGAACATAATACAAAAAACCACTCGAAGAAGGAACAGACATAGGACCACATAAATCAGAATGAATTAGGTCTAAAATACACTTAGATCTATTCTCTCTACTATGAAAGGGGGCTTTTATGTTCTTACCTAATGCGCAGCCTTTGCATGTACCTTCGTGTTCCGGGTTGAATTTGGGAAGGCCCGTCACCAACTTCTCCATAATGGGTAGAGCTCGAAAGTGCAAGTGAGCCAATCTCCGATGCCAAAGATCACAAAGGCTGGTAGAGTCATGAACCAATGCTTGAAGAGGAAGTGAGCAGACCTTGTAGAGGTTATCATGTCTTACTCCAATTACTTGAGCATCCTTGAAGTTAGAGTTCTGCATCCACACTAGAACTTTGCCTTTGGAGAAGGCAACTTGATATCCTTTATCTTCCAAGGCTGAAATAGAAATAAGATTACGCTTGATTCTGGGAACATAAAGAACATTACCCAATTGAAACGATATGCCAGAATCCAAGTGAAGTGTGGAGGTTCCAATTCCCTTTACGGAGTAGGTGGCATCATCTCCAATGATGACTTGATCAGCAGATTCCTTTTCCACCAAATTGGATAAGTGTCCCTTGAATCCGGTTATGTGGCGAGAGGCACCACTGTCGATTATCCAGGTGCTGGAGTTAGAAGGTATACAGCTTGATAATGCTGAATGAGACATGGAATCGCATGGACCTTCGAACTTCAGATCATACACCATCTTGAAAGCAATAATCTGAGTGCAATAAACTGATCACGATCCTCAAACCCGCTCTGATACCATGTTAAATTATGTAATCAGAAGTAAATGCACAGAAGATTAAAACAAATGCAGACAAAATGACACAGCATGTACCCTGGGAAAACCCTCCTCTTGAGGGAGAAAAACCCAGCAACAAAGATCTCTCTTATTATTCGATGCAACAGAGGTAGATTTACAACTTACAATGAGGTCTGACACAAGACCAATAAGAAATAACAGATTGAATGCTCTAGATCACACCTGAGGATATTGAACTATCAGTATACAGTAGATCTTCAACACTTCATTAGATCAATCTTGTAACTTCAAGATTCAGTCACTGAGAGATCAACTTTGAATGGCACTAACGAGCTGTAGAATGTACTGATCACTGGTATATAAGCGCTCAGAACTAGCTCGCACAGATCCTTGATGTAGTTCGCACTTATTAAGATCGCAGTTCTCTGATATGTTCGCCTTTTATAATGACGAACTTCACTTATTGACAATGATCGCTTGTCACCCTTGACTGTGATCTATTCGCACTTGACAATTATCTGTTCTCAGAAGGATTCGCGCTTTTTCTATGTCGGGCTGGGAGAGAGCTATTGAATCATATATCTGCCTGAAATGTCATGACTTGAAATCGAATATATATGAGTTCATTATATGTCGGCCTCAATACATTTAAAGAACTTTAACAAATGTCGGCCTTTGGAAAATAAATAACAAAAGAACTTTTATGTCGGCCAGATTATAAGACACGAAATAATGAGTATTAAATGAATAGCCGAAGGCTACATTCAGTTTAATACTTTCTCAAAGGCATGAGCTGGAAGGATCAACCGACGCTGTTAAACATTAACACTTGCAACTAACTTTGCATCCGAAAATACATAACCAAACTCATAGTCTCAATGTAAGGGATGTAACAGAGTCGATGCAAACTGGTACTGGCTATTAGTTTGATGTTTTCAATGCATGTAATCTTGTTTATTACTGTTGCTGATTAGAAGTATTGTGTAACAGCTGCATACTCCATTTTGTGTATTGAAAGAATCCCTAGTTTAAACTGAGCAATGTATTAATCTTATTCTAAATAATGCAATAGTTGTGAATCCCTTTCTTGAGTTCAATATACACAAAATTGCAAACCGTCAAATCTATGCTCCTCTCAGAACAATAACATGCAACGAGTTTGACAAAACCAATATGTCAAACTAAAACAATCGTTAAAAATATATCGTTCAAACCATAGCAACAAAAATCTTTTGGGGAAAAAATCAACAAACCAAAAGT
>VDFB02351074.1:0-79102 GCA_007258455.2 Sequoia sempervirens
CTAAGCCCTTTTGACAATGTACTTATCAAAGTATATAAATATAATCAAGATATAGCTTATATTACAATTATGTCTCCTTTTTCCTATAGTTCTGCAATATGGGTTTTATTTTCTCTTTTCCTACATATATGTGTTTACTTCAATTTTTCATATGGGTGTCATCCCTCTACTTCATGGGTTGCTTTTAATTCTCTGTGTACTTTGCAATAGTGGGTTCCATTTATTTCTGCTTCCTCATACTATAGAATTCGATTATTGAAAGACTAGCTAACAAAAAAAGCACAAGAGGAAAAATAATTACACTACTCACGTATTTACATTGGTAGAATAATTTTGAAGCTTAATTAAACAATTTTTGGTGAATTCCATTAATAGGAATCCCCAATGCTTCTTGCTCCATTTTTTCCAATTCAAATGCATTATGTTGCTTGCATTGAATTATTTTGAAAGGGCCCTCCCAGAGGCTGTCAAACTTTCTATGCTGGCATGGCTTTACAACCCTTTCATTGAATTTTAGCACTAGGTCCCTGCATTTCAGACCTTGGTCTAAAGCTTTCTTTTCTTGTTGAACCATCTCTAAACCACCTATTGGTGGTTGGACATGGCTATCAAGGCCTTTTCCCTTTTTTCATACTTCTAGGAACTCATCCAACTGAACCTCCATGGCACTGTTTTGTTCCACCTCAAGATATTTGAGCAATTGCAATGTTGTAATCTCCATTGAGATAGGAAATAGTGCCTCTTTTCCATATAGTAGCTCATACAACGAAGTCTTGAGGACTTTCTTGGGAGTTATGCAATCCGCCCACAACACTACCTAGAGGTTTTTGTGTCATTCTCTTTAGTGTTCTGACCTGATCCTTTTGATGAGTCAGACCAAATTTTTCCTAGTTGAATCCACCAAGCCATTCCCCAGCCCGCGGGTAGTAGTTTGACGATGTCTTCAAGAATATGCCATGCATGAGTGCGAATTGACATATCTTAGAGCCTAGGGAAGCCTTGGCATTGTTAGAGATGATGGCTTTAGGAGGGACGAATCTCATCACTAGTTCTTCAAGGAAGTGTACTATCTCCACCTTCGTCAATTTCTTCAAGGGCATGGCTTTGGTCCACCTGGTAAAGTAGGACCTTTGGCAGTTAGGATTCATTTGTGTCTGGTGCTAGAGAGGAATTGATCATTTTGATGAAATCAAGGCCCCATTGTGTGAAAGGCTCATCAACCACTATTGGATTGAGAGGCATCACAAATTTTTTTCTTCTTCTCGCAAAGAATTGATATTCCTTGCAAGCTTTTACCAGGGAGTATGAGTTGTTAAATAGTGTAGGCTAGAAGTACCTAGCACACATAATTTTAATGGAAGTGGTCTTTGCAAAGAAAATACTACTTGTTGGACTACTATGGAAAGTGTTGAGAATCCTCTTCACTTTCTCTATGGTAACACACCACAATAGAATGCCATTGAAGTTTTTATTGAAAAGGACCCCTTCGATGAGTGCATATCCGATGTTTTGTAGTTGGTAGAATATTCTCTTTTGAGAAGGAAGGATAGGTGGATTTTTTCCTATGTGCATGAATCTCACTCTGTCTGCCAGCTAGTAGCCTTCAGACTTAGACTCATTTGTTAGAACCAACCCCAATTGCTCTTCTTTAGCTGTCATTTCCTCATCGTGTGCCAAATACTCACATAGTCCTCTTCCTTGTATGTTCTTTGTAGGCCTGACATCAATGTCATATTCAAGGATCTTAGTGATCCAAATAGCCCTCTTTTCAATAATTTCTCCTTCCATGGTGTACTCATGCACACTAGAATGCATGACATAAACAATCACCTTGTTGCAAGATATTAGGTGTCAGAACTTCTTGAGTCTTTTGACTATTGCAAAGGCTTGCCTCTCAAAAAAGTTGTAGTTCATCTCATATTACTTTAGGGTCTTAGAGTGAAATTCTATCAGATGTTCTCCCTTGCCTTCATCATCCTTTTGAGTTAAGACAGTAGCAATGTTTGACTTGCTGCTGAATACATACATTATGAAGTCCTTCGATAGGTCTAGATTGACCAGCATAGGAGCTAAAGAAATAGCATCCTTAACCTTCTCAAAGGCTTCTCTAACTTCTTTAGTCCATTTGAATAATTGATCCATTTTTAGCATCACAGTGATTGGCCTAATTATTTTTGCAAAATAAAAAATAAAATTTCTCACAAAATTAACCTTCCCCAAGAAAGATTGGACTCCTTTCATGTTGACCAGTAGGGGAAGTTCTTTGATTGCTTTCACCCATTCAGGATCAATTGCAATTCCTTCTTTAGGGACTATCTATCCCAATAGCTTGCCCTGTAGTACTCTGAAGACACATTTTTTTGGGTTCAAGGATACCCTGAACTCCTAGCATTTTTTGAAAACCATCTCAAGGTGATTAAAGTGATCATCCTTATGTTTGGAGAAAATAGTTAGATCATCCAAATATATTGGGATAATCTTGTTAATCAATTTTCTAAAAGTGATATTCATGGCCCACTAAAAAGTGGCTCCCACATATTAGAGGCCAAAAGGAATTTTAGCATATGTGACCATTCCCCACTTGGTAGTGAATGTTGTCTTGTTTCAGTCCTCTTCTTTAACCCAAATATGATTGTAACCTGAGAAGCCATCTAGTAGAGAAAACATTTCTGATCCTACCATTGTTTGCAAGATTTTCTCCTTAGAAGGAAATAGGTAGTGGTCCTTTAGGGTTGCTATGTTTAGGTTCCAAAAGTCAACACACAAGAAGATGTATTTGTTCTTCTTTCAGACTGGAACTAGGTTGGATATCCATGTGCTGTGCTTGATCAAGAAGACAATCTGAGACTAAATTATCTTTGTTACCTCTTATGCCATCATGGCTTCAATCTTCGGATTCACTGGCCTCTATTTTTGGTGGACTAGTTTTGCTCCTTCTGTCAGCTCTATTGTATGTTGGATGATGTCGGGATCGTATCTCTTAAGGTTATCATATGACCAGGCCACCACTCCTTCATATTTATCACAGAAATTGATGAGCCTTTCCTTATCATGATGTGGAATTTCTTTCCCAACTTTGAGCTTTCTTCCATCTCTGAGCTGAAGGTCTACATAGTCATTTTTTTTTGTTATAAACTTCCTTTTATCATTTCTTGCATCATCACAATCCAACAAGTTTTCGAGAGTGACAAGTCCCTTTAGAAGCTTGTTATACCTTAGTTGAATTATTTTTCCATCATAGGCTTTAAAATCTTTGGATGGAGTTGGTCTAAAAATTATCCCAACTATTGGATGAACGAGGTGATGTGTTCATCACTATCAAATACCTGCTAGCTCTGATCATTTTCTAGAATTGTTGGTCGGACTATCACTTGTAAAGAATTTTTGTTGTGTATTAGGTTGGAGGTAGGGTCAAACCGGGGTCTGATTGTGGCCATGTGATCTACATCAATATTTTGTTCTTAGGGCACTTTTTGGATGTTAAAGGCTTCAAAACCCTCAATTAGGCCCCAAACTCTATGTCTATAGGATTGCATGTGAACATTTTTCTCAGCATAAATCTATCAGACTTGGTTTAATACTAGTTTGGAATCTTTGAACACCATTAATTTCTTAATGCCCATCAGCTCCACAAGGCTTAGATGTTGCACTAGGCCTTCATATTCAACTTCATTGTTTGAACAAGTGAACTATAAGTGGAAAGACCAAAGTGTCTTTTCATTGCGTAGGGATATCAAACATATCTCGGTCCCTATGCCCACCTTGCATCTTGCTCCATCAAAGTCTAGCATCCATAGTTCTAAAGTTTTGTCGCTCTCAATTTCCTTTATGACCTTTGGAAGCACTTGATCTTCATCATAGATGACAAAGGTGCCTAGCTCAATAGCATGATAGTTATCAAAAGGGTAAGCATCTATATGTTTTCTCAAGAGAACTTTATCAGTCCAATCTCTAGTTACTTTTTCATCTTCTAGCAACTCAGTGCAATATGTTTCCTCCTTAGTGAAAGAGGTATGAGTACCCTCAAAGTTGATCATGGCTTCATTGGCCACATGTTCTAAATGTAGAGCTTCAGACACTATTTTAATTTTAGCTCCATGCTTGGTACTTAGGATCAAGTGTGACTAGCCTAGAGAAAGATACCCTCCTATCTTTGAAGTGAATTCTTGGGATAGGCAGAGACCAAACATAGGGGGAACATCTATGATCATAGTATCTTGCGGAACTATGATGCTAGGGTAGGAGAACAGAGTCAAGAGGAGGTCTTTTATGAAACCTAGGGTTTTGACTTTATTTCCATCAAGCTGCATAACTCCCCTCTTTAGAGGCTCATAGCTAAGTCCTAGGGCTTCAACTATCTTCTTGGGCATAACTATAGTGCTAGCACCAGAGTCAATCATGGCATTATGCAATAATTTCTCTCCCATAATGAGGGTTAGGAATAAGGTTTTCAGTTTTGACTTATCTTTAACCTCAAAAGGGGCTTCCTCTTTGCTATTTGTGAGAACTTGGCAGGTGGTGATTGATCAACAACCTTTCCCTTGAGCGATTTCTCTATGGGATCAATAATTAAATCTTCCCGAAGAGCCTTCTGCAACAATGACTTTTGTTCTAGAATACCTAAGATATCCCAAAGAGATATGTTAGCTGATGATTTTTTCAATTGTTCCACCACATTGAAGGGTGGAAGAATTGGAAGATTCTACTCCCTAGCCCTAGTTATGACAAATTTCCTTTGTGACTAACATTCTTGTATCACTACGAGGGTATTGGGTGTCTGGTTGGAAGCATTTTTAGACTATAGACTAACTAGTTGTGAGATGATTGGTTTTCCCATGAATCTCCTATTTGAGTGAGTTTTATAATTGGACTACACTTGCAAGGTTTTTGATGTAGATGCATCATTGGTGAACACTACCTCTTCTTCTTCCATTCATGAGAAGAGCGTGTGGTTGGGAGAAATATCTATTTCTTTCTCCAAGGACATCCCCCTGCATTTGCACAATAAGCACCACTTTTTCCATTTTCAGAGAGGCACATACATAACCTCCATGGTTTGACATCATGCCTTGATTGCACTACTCTACCACCTTTTGTTGTAGGTTGCCACATGGGAAATTTTGAGGCATATGTGTGTCACCACAAGGGAAGTACCAGGGGTTTGTGTCATTACTAAATTGTTTTTCCCTTGCTCTTAGCTCTTTTCTTGAGCTTGGGTTGGCACTCTATAATGGAGAAGGCACAAGTACTATTTGATTAGTTGTTTGTGCCTGTAGATTTCTGTGAGCACCTCCTTGGAACTAGTATTGTTGGTAAGAAGACCTTCCACCTTGATAATTTTGATAGGTTGGTTTCAGAGGCACAGACTGGTTTCGCTTGATGATAGTTATTTCATTGGAGATGGTCCACAACATCTCCTTGAACTCACTCATCTCTTCCTTCAAAGATCTAGATGTAGAAGCAATGTTTTGTGGTGCATTTGAATATGTGTACATAGATTGGGGAGGAGCCGACACACTGGTAGATGCTACTTTCTGAGCAAGAACTAAAACTTTGGGGAATATAGGCATGGTGGGATGAGGAAGAAACTTCTCGACATCTATAAGATTATTCTCTACTTCGACTGTGACATTGTATGTGTCTAGTAACATGGTTTGACCAAGAGAGTAGATCATCATTGAAATATCAAGGTTGATATATTTTAGGTAGAACATGAATGCCAACTCAACCAAAGTGCATATAGCAACCTAGATTCTTTGCCAAGTTATGTGAAACCAGGAATTGAAATCAATCATGGCTTCATATGGGGCCTATTTTATGACCAATAACTGATGATATTGCAAAGAAATATCTCCATCATTTGAGAATCTTTCATAGAAAGGGTCTCCCAACTAATATCAAGTACCAATAGTATTAGTCTACAACGTGCGGTACTAATCTAGTGCCTTACCTCTAAAAGAGGCCACAAGCAACCTTATCACTACATTTTGGTCTATAACTCCATGCACCAGACACACATTTGCAATATCTTGCAGATGTTTGGATGGTGTTCCTGAGCCATCTCTGGTGAACTTAGGTATAGATTTTAAAGTGGAAATTGGGATAAGGGTCCCAAACGGTGGGTGCTACTGGTGCTACAAGAGGACTTCCAGTGTCCCATGCCACATAATTTTTGTTAGCAATGGGAAACATGGCTACCGAAAGGGGAAAAGCAAGTGGAATGTTCACTAATTGGGTCATGAATTGTATTGTTCCTAGTGGCAACACTAATAAACCAATATTATTCAGTGTTTGAGACCTAGTAACAAGTTGATGGCTCATACACCCTCTTTGAATTTAGATTCATTTAAGTAATCCCACCAGGAATGCCAAAAATTGGAAAAGTAATAGCCTTTATGGGAAACTCAGTTAATGGGGGGACCAATTGCACTAAACTGAGTAACCTCTAGGTTTTTAAAGAAGTTGACTTCTTCTATAATTTGGGTTTTGGAATGGGAAAATGAATAAGATATAAAAAATAAATATCTAAGGTGATGCACCAAGGATTAGATATAGGCATGGTAAATCTATCCTTTGGTATTCAATTTAAGGGCCTGATTAGTAATCTACTATGTTCTAGAATAACATAAATCAAAGATAAAGATCTAAAAAATTCATCTAATTATATAAAATAATTCTTACACACATTCACTAAAAAGAGGAGTCAAAGACATGATCTAAACCAGAAAAATTGTATTAAAATCTTAGAAGTTCTTCAAATGAACAATTCAGGACAATAATGGCACATTATTAATGTTTTATCAAATAGCTTAAGAAAAATAGAAAGGCCAAACAATGACATAGTATGAGAGTCTCATACAATAATCTAAAAGTAGTATTAAAGGCCTAGTGTCTTTCCCTAATTTTTGTCTTTTCTGAACTCATTTTTAGAAGCAAGACATAGTATATATAGCTATCAATCCCACCACCTAGAGGGCTAGTAACAGTAAAGATCTCATATCTTGAGCATTGATGGCTGCAACAATTATTTCCCTTGGCCATTATAATAGAAAATATTTGAGCCAAAGAACGTAGTCACTCCCTAGCTAGATGCATCCCCTGCAAATGATAGCAATTGTCCAAAAAAACCTCGTGCAGACAAGTGTTGCTTCCTAGTGGAGGCAGTTAGAACATGCAACAACTTTCTGGGGCACACAACTTGCTCTCACCTTCCTTTTGATGAAGTCCCCATGAAAGAGACACATGGTAGCAAGTTGGATCCTGTTCATTGATTCCTCCTCTTTGCATTGAGAGACTCCATAGTGAAGAAACATGGAGGTGTTCTTTACTATTGACGCCGATTGTGGGGTTTTCCGAAAGTGTATGTGAATGAAAGCTATATGGTACATGGATAGGGACCAACTAAAAAATGAAGGGAAGCATCCTTGAAGTGCCCATGGTGATGAAATGTGGAAGCATAGTGGGAGCTGGTAGAAGAGCAAAGGAAGCAATCATTGTGAGGAGTGTTTGGTGGACACGTGGTAGCAACCGATAGAGTTATCAAAAAGAGGCCCAATTAAGAAGTGAAGGGCAACATGTTGAAAATTTGAGGCATAGGTTGATACTTAGCAAAAAAAACCATCCAAAGGGAGCTCGAAGAATTTTATATTCAGATTATAAATTAAGTACATTTCATTAAAATGGACCCATTAGGCTCTGTTAATTAAATAAACCTTAGAAAAGTGTGAAAGTGTGTTACAACACTTTAGAACACCTTAGCAAGGTAAAATTTAAGTACATTTTAATTAAGTAGGGATCCTAGAATAATGTGAATGTGTACAACACATTACAACATTAGACTAGGGAAAGATTAAGTTATTTCAATGTTCATTATTCCCAAACCAAGTAAGGAAAAATGATACTTTTTTTGTTACTACATTTTTCTCCCACTTTACTGAGAGGATGACCCCATTTCAAACTCACATTAAATTAGAAATTAAAGACACTTAAATATGTAACAATAAAAAAGATACATTATCATACCCTATCAAAGACCAAGAAAAAAAAAGAAAAAAAAGGATCTAGCACAATTGTTCCAACGCAATGTAGAATGAGGTTGTTTGTCTATCACATATGCTGCTCACTCTAGGGTAGTGGAACCTCAGTCTGTCCACTAGTTGATTTATCCCAATGAGGTGGAAAATGAGATAATCATATTAGCCTCCCATACCATGCTGAAGTTATCCTCATGACAACTTCGATAAGGCACCACAATCAATGCTTTTTGTAAATGCCTTTGTAATGTCATGTAAAAGTTTGTTAAAGGGGGTTTTTCTTTGTTTGTGTAAGGTTTTCTTCTTAGGGAGCATTGTGCCTATTGTCTCCAAGAGAATAAAAGTCAAAGAAATATCACACTCTTGGAGGAAATCAAGCCCAATGACACCACCAAGAAAAGGACGCATTGCAAGAATAAAGAAAATCGCTTAGTGAAACATGAGTGTCTATGTATGCCCCCAATTTAAAGTGGTTGCTAACACCATTACTATGAGAAATTACTTTAAAGTAGCCAAAAAAAATTCCTAATACATGAGAGCTTTCCTTAGAAAAGCCTATGCCAAGTCATATGTTTTCAAAATAATATGCATCATAAAATAGGAAGGAAGGGTTTCCCCCACAAATACAATACTAAAGATAACTTAGTATGTCACATGCGAGACAACTTAAGGCATGTTGGTCACATACCAATCTTGGTCTTACATATACATGGAAGGAAATCAACTAGCCACAAGAGACAATGAAAAGTGACATACAAGGACAGATAAATATTGGTGTAAAGCATCCAAATTTGGTGCAAAGTGTCCCATTTTGGCTTGAAGTCACCCACTTTGGCACAAGGTGTCCAATTACCTAACCCCTTTCCCCCACTGAGTGTAGGACAAGGGTGAGCCATGAAAATTAGTATCAATTACAGGAACTAGGTGTTGCAACATAAGGAAGAGCACCACACTCCTTAAGATGTTGATTTTTGTTACTCAAAGCCTTACATTCGTTAGTAGAAGGACCATGAACTCTTGTAGTAAAATTTATTTTGCATTCTTGGAGGGAGAGACATCAAATGATCTTGGAGGAGTCTTGAAAAGATACTCTCTTGATCAATAGTAGAAGATGTTCCTTTATTTTGTGACCAAGATATCTCTTGCTTAGTACAAGATGTCATGCCTACACAAGACACTTTAGACTATAGGATTTTGTACTCTCCTTTATAGGAGGGTCTAAAATTTATCAAAATTGAATCATTAATTTTTTGCATGATGACATTGATAGTAAGTGAGGATTTCTCTATTTCTTTCATTTTTTCAAAGGATAATAATCAAGATGACTAGTGTCTATCAATTCAGGATGAAATAGAGTTAAAGTTTTCTTAGAAGAATCTTTTGTAAGAGTGTTGATATTGAGTGAAGGATTTTTTGATGCTTTGATTTATATCAAAGGACAATAACCAAGACCATGAGTTGTTTCTTGTGTGTTAGGTTCTATATGGACATGAATACCTTTTTCTTTAGCACCACATCATTTTCCTCTATACCCAAGTTGTCTCATAAGTTCATAACCTCTTCCATATAGCTTTTTCATTTCATTTGAATTTGATGGTTGTTCAACTTCATCAAATTTTTTCATCTATGTTGTCTTTTCTTCTAAAGAGGTTAAGGTGGATGCTTTTGAATTTTTTTTTGACATTACCATGTTTCCCTTTTTAAAATCTTTGTTTATGATCTTGTATTCTCCTAGATGAATTTTGGTGTGAAATCTAAGGAACCCCAATCTTCTTCCAATAGATTAGTACTTGATTAATGTTCTTCTTGTGTTCTTCTTCCTTTTTCATTTTCTCTTTTTCTTCTTGATTCAATACTTCCAAAGGATCTCATCCTACTCTCTTAGTAATCAAACAATTTTTAGGTTCGGGATTAACTTTTAGTGTGTAGAATTTTTTGTTATAGATATACTTTATGACATGATGCAAAGTAGAAGGCACACCATTGATTTCATGAATCCAAGGTCTCCCTAAAAGGATATTGTAAGAAATTGATTATTAGGCATAACATGGACTAGAGTTTGTAATGTTATTTTCCCAATTGTAATAGGTAATTTGATGACTCCAAGTGATTGTTTCCCTACATTATCAAACCCAAAAATAGATAAAGGATTAGGTTGAATTTGGATTTTTTCTAATTTAAGCTTATCAAGAAGGTTTATGCTACACATGTTAAGGGTTGAGCCACTATCAACAAAGTTATTTTTATCACTACTCAATTAAAATGAGCTATTATCATGAAAGATTTGTTTTTATTTTGCACTTCCAAAGGAGGTAGCTCAATTTGGTGGAAAATAATTTCCCATTTCATTTCATTCATTCCTTGAACTAGCTCTACTACATTGCTTGAACTAGTGTTAGAAGGAATGATAACTTGTTGTAAAGCCTCTTGAAGCATGTTATGATAACTAGGTGAAGTTTGAAGTAGTTCCCATATGGAAATCTTAGTAGGAGTATTCTTAAGGTGTTCAACAAGATTATAGTCCTTTCCATTGTTTGGGGTCAAAAAAGGAGCACTAGGCAAGATTGGATTAGCTAATGGGAGGGATGTTGAAGGTGTTTGTTTTGGTTGTAGATTGTTCCTAGTGTTATATGTATGAGTAATGGTATTGAAAATTGGTTGCTAGGAAAAATTATCATTATCAAGTTTCCTTTTAGGTGGTTCTAATATAAGCATGGGTTTGTTTTGAAATTGCGGTTTTATGAAGGTGGATAAATGATAATTTTAGGCTCAAGAGAGTACTTCAAGGGATGTCGAACGTGCATAACCTCATAAGACTTATCCTTATTTTCATGATCTCTTAGTGAAGGGGAGTCTAGTGTCACTTCATCATCTTCATTTAAGGAAGCCTCATCACTATTGTTTGCAAGACATGTGTCAATTTTCTCATTTTCTTCCACCATTATATCTTCCCTAATGGGAGAGTATTTACGAGATCTATAAACTAGATTTTCATAACATTCAATGTTTGGTTCTACTAAAGTAACTTCATCACAAGTAGGGGACTCATCAATGATGGAATTCTCTTGTTCAATCATGTTTTCACTAGTAGGAGAGGTAGGTAAAGAGAGAGAAATAGGACTCTCATAACTCTCATTGGTTTGATCTTCTAACAAAAAAATATGTTCATCACAAATAGGAGAGATATTATGGGAAGACCAATGTGATTTTCATGATTATCCACTATGGTATTCTCTTTCACTAAAGCATTCTTATGAGTGTGAGGGATGAAATTTTTCTTAGCATGCTTAGAAAGGTAGGATACTAACATTATTTGACCAAAAATGAAAAGTACTTCTAACCATCTTATGCAATTCTTCACAAATATAAACAATGTATATCCAAAGATGAAAAGTACTTTTATCCAATGTATGCAAGATTTTAAAATTAGAAATAAAGTGTATCCAAAAATGAAAATCACTTATATCAAACTTATGCAAATATTTATGAATGTAAACATTGTGCATGAAAAAGTGAAAAGTACTTTTATCCATATTATGCAAAGTTTCAAAAATGTGACAATTTTTCAGATCTGATGATTTTTGTTGTTGAAATGATTTCAAAAATGACTACCCTGAATTGATGTTTTTAACCTAGATGCATAAAATAGAAGTTACTAAAAATTTCTAGATGGATACTATAGGTTACCAACAAGCTCAGGAAGTAAAAAACCAATGTTTTCAATGTTTTAAAAGCCAACTTCAGGCTTGATCAGGGACTCATCCGCCTTTACTAGCAAATGGGTCCTGGACAAGGATTTTTGAAATATTTTTTTCTGATTTTTGAGTTTTTTTAGTGCTTTTCAGATGCTAGAAAGTTTAGGTCAAGCCTTATCAGGGACTCATTCACTAGTAAAGGAAAATGGATCCTAGATTAGGGTTTTAAAAAGGTGAAATCTATAATTTTTAAGTTGTTTTATGTGTTTTTTGTGCCTATTTTCAAACTGTAACTTTTATGATGGAAATTTCTAGAATTTGATGACCTAATGCAAGTGAAATGAAGGCCAAATGATGACCTATATAACACCTTTTGAAATGCAATTTTTTTTTCATTTTCAAATGCAAATGTATGAGATCCAAATGATATGCAAAATGACTAATTTATTTTTGTATTTTTCATATTTAGAGAGATGCAAAATAATGCAATTCTAAACACTAAATGAGATGCAAGTTTGAATGAAAATAAATAAACCCTAAATGAGATATAATTCAATGCAATTTAAATTCAAATGAATGCAATATCTAACCTAGGATGCAATGAAAGACTTCAAAATCATAAAATTGTAATATTCAATACCTGTCGGGTTCACCATTATGTTTCATGGAAAATAGGGTTCATAAAGGTGAATGGATCAAGATAATGAACCACTAATTTTTAATGCTATGAAACATACAATTATGAGGGCTAAAACATGAAAATAACAATTAAAACCTAACCCTAACAGTTATAACAATGAAAAGTGGAATTTTGAGAGCTTCAAATGATGTGTACCTTGTAGAAAACTTGTTGTTTTTAGGCCATAGAGGACTCATTCTCCTTTAGTGGTGAATGGGTTCTTGTTAGGGTTTTGGAAAATTGACTATGGGTTCTTTACCTCAATGTCTGCACTCTCAGTTCCCAGGTTTTCAACTCCCAAAAGTTTGGAATAAATTTTGTAGCCTTATTTTTGTGTTCTTGCACTATGTATGACAACTTTGCAACTCTTCAACTTTACATTTTTCTCTCCAAATCTTTCTCTTCAACCTAAAACCTGCAATCACACATTCAAGAGGAGAAAAACTTGTTGATTGTTAGTCGATAGGGGTTTTCATTGGTCAAACCCCTTTTAGGTAATTAAACCAAGTGATGAAATAAAGAAATAAGGACATGAAACATGAAATATGAAATTATGATACCTTGGAAGATGTCTTGGAATGTAAATCTACAAACCAAAATGAAGTGGCCATGAAGAATGTAGATCTTGATTACAAATTAGAAGTGAAACAATGCTTGCAAGATGGATCTTCAATGCTACATCAACTATCTTAGCTCAACAACATGCATGAATGCACTGAACCTTTGACATGATGAAATGAATTTAAATTATTGCAATAAAATCTTGATAATCTACCCTTGAATGTCTTTGAAATTCTCTATAATGCTCTTGTGAATATACTCTTGAGTGCTTATGAAGATCTAGGATGAAACTATGTGAAATAACCCCTTATTTATATTAAATTTAGAGATTAACCCCGAAATTCAAATAATTAAAGCCAATTTGAGATTTTGGTATTAAAATCATAAGGATCCCATGACAACTAAATTCAAAAATGGGTGTCCTACTCAAGGAGGACACATTTTCCACTAAAGGTGAATGGGTCCTAGCATAATTTCTAGGACCAAGCTTCAAGGAGGTGAAATAAAATCAAAAGTCCACCTCAAAAATGTAAATAAAGGGGTGTCCTATGTGTAGAGGACACCTTGCACCATTAGAGGTGAATGGGTCCTAGCAACACTTTTCAGGACACCAAATTTTCCAAATTAAAAGTCATACAATATCATTATTGGATGTCAGGATAAATCCTTGAAAAGAGGGCTTGAATTTGAATTAAAGGGGCCAATTAAACTCAATTAACCACCATTAATAAATGAAACTATAGATAAGTGTGAAAGTGTGTTACAACACTTTGCAACACCTAAATAAGGTATAAATTAAGTACATTTCATTAAAAGGGGCCCATTAGGCTCCATTAATTAAATAAACCCTAGAAAAGTGTGAAAGTGTGTTACAACACTTTAGAACACCTTATCAAGGTACAATTTAAGTACATTTTAATTAAGTAGGGACACTAGAATAATGTGAGTGTGTACAACACATTACAACATTAGACCAAGGAAATATTAAGTTAATTCAATGTTCATTATTCCTAAACCAAGTAAGGAAAAATGATACATTTTCTGTTACATTTTTCCCCCACTTTAGTGAGAGGATGAACCCATGTCAAAATCACACTAAAGTAGACATTCAAGACACTTAAATATGCAAAAATATTGAAGATACATAATTGTACCTTGTGAAAGACCAAGAAAAAAAAGAAAAAAAAGGATCTGTAATGTCTAGAAAGTGCAACAAGAAAGATATTAGAACAAACATGCAATACAAATCTAAATCTCTAAATGCAATCTAAGTTAAGCAACAAAGAACAAGGAAAAGTAAAAACGTAAGTAAACTAAACAATCTCACCAAATATGTATGTATTTCCATGTATCATCTCGATTTCCCTTCTCCATTTTCCCGTTGTAGTATAATTGCCCTCATATTTTCAAAGTTTGTGCAAGTATAGCCTATGATAATTATTTAGAAAAACATCAAAGATTCAAGATAGTTTCTCTGAAAAGTCATAAGATTTTGAGAGAGATACATGATTTCGAGAGAGATTGGAATGACGAAGACCAGATCAATTTATAGAAAATTGATTATTCGAACGATAGGCCAGGATTGAAAGATCAAAGGATGGTTGAGATTGACTGATTAGTCATGCATTACGATAATAGTTAGTAATGACATGAGTGATATAAATTAGAAATAGAATTAAATATTAAATAAATAATTTAATCTTCAAGTTTGGTATTCAAAAATAGAAGAATTATCTTTGCATGACAAAGATGAAGATGGATTAAAGCAACTCTTGTTCGAATGCCCACACAAGGTTTAATTAATTAAATAGGAATATTTAATTAATCCGCATGTACATGCAAATGAGTTAGAACTAGATGACTAAATGATATGACATATATTACTCGTGAAATCCATTTAGACATTAATCCAGAGTTAACTGACCGATTAAAATAGATGTCAAGTAAAAGTGAACACTTAGATAACTCACACAATTATCTAAATATAGAGGAATGCGTTAAAATAGAATTCATGAATTAAATAATTCATTTAATTCAAGATTTGATATTTGAAGAATAATTAAATAAATAAGATTTATTTAATTAAGTGATGAAGGATTTAAATGAATAATTAAATAAATAAAGAATTTATTTAATTATAGTTGAAGTATGATAAAGAGTAAATTAAATAAGAATTTATTTAATTTGACAAGAAGGATAAGGTTAATTAGTAACATAATTAAATAAAAAGCGTTTATTTAATTAATCAGATAGAATTAAAAAAAGTGTGAATTAATTAAATAATTAAGATTATTTAATTAATAGATGAAATGAATACTTTAGAAAATAATTAAATAATTGACATTATTTAATCATGACCATAGAAATACGAATTATGAAAAAATGTTGAATAATAAAAGACCATGATGTTAGTATTAGAAATCTTCAATGTTTCATCGTATCAAAAAAGGCATTACACTTTATCATAATTGGGCGAGACTAATACAAATGGAGAAAAACACCATGATATGACATAGATCAAGGTGTGCAAGGTCATCCACTTGCTAATAAAAGACAGTTGCACACAAGGAATGTTGTTAACTCATACTAAGGGCACAAGTTGCCCCAGTCTTTTTGTCAAGACAAACCAAAGACAGCAAAAAAAATAAAAGATGGGTCATGAGATGTCATCGCTCCTCTAAATCCTTCATGGGACATCTTTGAGGAAACTAGTAACATGACTCAAAAAATAAAATTTAAAAGAAAGTTGACAGACAACAGTCAAAGAAAATAGAATTGTGATACATCATTGCTTCTCTAAATCCTTCATGGGACATCCTTGAGAAAGCTAGTAAAATAATTCCCATCCTAAAGTCAAGTGAAATGATAAGATAAATAAGTCAGAAAGTCAAAAAGCCAATAAAATATTTTCCAAAACTTGATCTTGTTTGTTTAATTCGTGTTGATTGATAGAATGATTGATTGATAGAGCTTGTTTGTAAGAGATACACATACCAGATAAGAGTTTGAGTCTATTTTTGATGTTATGACTATCTGCAGAAGGCATGAAAAAGCCTGGTTTCAGAAAGACATGTAT
Source organism: Sequoia sempervirens (assembly GCA_007258455.2). Lineage (NCBI taxonomy): Eukaryota > Viridiplantae > Streptophyta > Pinopsida > Cupressales > Cupressaceae > Sequoia > Sequoia sempervirens. The sequence goes on from VDFB02351074.1 coordinate 16,045, forward strand.
CATATAAGATGTTGAGTCAGACGCCGTTGATGTGATGACCTGTGTAAGGCTATGTTTTATTGTTTGAAAATGTCAATTATGCAAGAAGGGCTCATGCTATATAAGACATAGATTGTTTTGTTGATATCAATATTTAGGAAAGACTCATCCTGAATAGGACAAAGGTTGATTGTTTTGATGATGTTTGTTCACAGGAAGGACACATCCTATAGCAGACATTAGTTGATTCATTGTGATTGTTTCCTTGGCAATTTGTTTGATTTGACTTAGAGACATTACTGATTTATTCACTAGATTAATGTATGACCTAATATGATGTGTGGACAATTGACTATGTGTGACGAAAAACCCCAAAGGACTGACCTAGTGCAGCCTCGGGGGCTCATCGATTGATGGCCTTGCCTATGTTATACACACAGAGACCTCGTAGTTCGACTTGACTTTGAATGATAAGATTGACTACAAATAGAAGACATGTGTGAAAGTGAATGTGATGAACCCTAATGGACTGACCTAGTGTGGCCTCGGGGGCTCAACAATTAATGGCCTTTCCTATGTTATACACATAGAGACCTCGTAGTTCGACACGACCAATGACCTTGTCATATAGACATATGAATTGAAGCATGATTTTATACAGACAAACCTAAACAAACTGACCTAATGCCTCAGGGGCACATCGGTAGATGGCCTTGCCTACGTCTAGTCATAGAGGCAATGTAGTTCAAAAAATGACAAAGACTGACAAGTGCAACTGACTTTGACTCTTTTTGGATTTTTGAAATGTTTTGATTTTTTTGTCTTTTTGAATTTTTCTGATGTTTTTTTGTTTTCTCGGGTCATTTTGTGATGTTTGTGGATTTTTCTATGGTTTTACGTCTTCAACACAGCCAATGTAATAATCAGTATGACACACGTCAAGTGTTTTCCCCCAGTCGAGTATAAGACCAATTGATTATGAATAGGGTAAAATGGGGGATATGAAATGCATTCAATGTTAATCATTCCAGGTTATGGGAAAGACTACCACTTATTATGAATGGTATATACAAGCGATGGACACAAAAGATAAGGGATATGTACAGGGATAGGTAGTATGTATAGGGATAATGACTATGTATAGGGTAGTGGACTATGTACAAGGAAATGATGCCTATAAGCAAGTGAGCAAGCATGTGCAAGAATCCAAGGACAACCATGATCTTGCCCCTAGTCAACCTGAAAACCAATTAGCAAGTGATGAGGATGGTGACGATGTTGTTTGACGTGGGAATGACACATCTCGAAACAACATGAGGATGACGATAATGTGACTAAAGGATCAAAGTTGCAGCAAGGATAGAAACACAGCTAAGGAATTTTTTGAATGATGCACTAGGATACGTAGCAAGATTGTATGGATTGGGCTTGTTGCATTTGGAATGACTTTTCAGGATTGGATGGGATGATAGAAGATCCTTAGACCATTGACAAGGGAAAAACCAAGGCATGCGATAGGTATGAATAGATGATGGGTGGCTTTGGTAAAAGATAAGTGACATGAGGATTTTTGGCTAGAAAAATTATCATATGGTCTCCAAGGACTATGTCATATAAGGATAAATCATTTTCTCTAAGGTATGGGTTTGGAAAATGCTATGAAGGCTATGACATGATATTTCATGGATAGTGTATGACCAAAGGATAGACATTTCAAGAGGTTTTCCAAAGCATTATTTATGTTCTAGCCATCCTTATCAAGATCAAAGTAGCGGGGAAAATGGACGTGAGTGGTAGGGCTAAGATGGATAGATGGAAATTTCATAAGAAGGGTATGGGAGATGAGACAACTTGCCCCCGAGTGTAATAGTTCACATAGATAATTTATTACAAATGACACCTATTTTCTAGGTTTTCATCATGGGACTTATCCAAAGCACCATAAGAATGGTTTTCACTATTGGACAAAATTTTTCTCTTAACTTTTTTTTTTGGTGTCACCAAGATGCCTGTTTGCCAAGTTTTCATCAAAGTGACTTTTTTAATTTTTGTTTTATTTTTTATTTTTTTCTGGATGGCCTTGATGCTTTAGATGATCACTAATTGTGTCAAATCCATTGATGGTGCTGATGTAGAGACCGGTGCCATGATATGCCAATAATGACCTTGGTAAAGTAGTTGCCTTGTCAAGATCATAGCACTTGCATATAATTGATTGATGTCATTGTAATCCTTGTTGACACTAGAGTTGGCCTTATCAAAATATGCACATCGTGATAGAGTTCCATGGGAGTCCTTACAATAAAGAGTTGCTGCCAAGATGCACAGATTTGTGGCGTAGGATTTTTAGACTTTAGGTGAGATGTAGGATTATGACGAATGATGGTAGACACATTTGGAAATTTAGATGTAGGAATTTTCATTTTCCAAACTTGGGGTGATGGATGATGGAGACTGGGTTTTAGATTGCGATAATGTTTGGAACCATGACTTTTATATGCCTTGTATGATGACCATTTTGAAGGAGGTGGACATTTATTATATGTGGGAGTCCTCTTTTCTTGTGGCTCCACATTTTGATTGACTTTTACTTTTGAACTATTTTCTTTGCTTGATCCATTTTTCTTTGGGATCCATTTTAACTTTATTTGTCCACTTGGATTTTTGATTGATTCAGTGGCCTTTGATATTTGATTTTGATCTTTGAATTTGTAAGACTTTTATTTTTGTTGGTTCCAAATGGAAGGTTTATTCATGTTGGAATGACAATTTATGGTATGGATGGAAGGAATGTTGGCAACAACCTTATGGTAAGAACTACTCATGGCCTCCATTTTGATGTTTGTATCAGATAAAGTTTCCCCCAATATCGAGGAGGTACCATTAACATCATTAGATTTGTTGATTGAAGGATAACCAAGACCTTGATGTCTAGGATTTTCTTGAAATTGTATTGGTTCTAGAATTCCTTGCTCATGTATGCCTAGTCCTTTTCCTTGATACTGCATGCTCTGACAGATTTTGTTTGTGACGGGGTATTTTTTTGTTTTGAAAGCAAGATGCTAACCCATCACTGTGCATATGGAAACTGTTACTTGGAATCTTCTCCTCTACAAGAAAGCCTGATTTGATAAAAGTGGATGATCTTAGTTGATAGGATGTCTTATCTTCATTGACATGTTGGATATCTTTGGTGTGATTTTGTGACATATCAGATTTAGAGGATTCTACTGGTGCTTCCAAGTCAATGTTGAAACCATCTTTACAGTCATTGTCATAGAGTCCAATGAACTCAGCTATAGCTTGATCATTTGCAAATATATCTAGAGTAGGAGACTCTCATTCTAGAGGAATATCATCAATGTGTTCAAAGGAGGAAAGTGTCTCATTTTGGGAAATGGATGCATTTGGTACTTGGATAGGGTCATCTTCAAATGTTTGATCATGAATAGCATAAAGTTCAAGGAGTGGATCATTTTGGAATTCTTTCTCAATAGTATTGTCATGATCAAAGATGGGTTTATCTTGAATGATTTGATTGGGAATGAAATTTTGATCAAGGATAGGTGTACTTTGGATGCCATGATTATTTAGAAGAACTTATTGGATGGACTTAAAGATAGGGTCATGGGATAGACTACTTTGATCTTGACATGAAGGTGAAGCCATGGAGTCATGCTTTGGACTTTCCATTTGACATGTATCCTCAAGTTTAGTAGATGGGATGTGACTTTGGAGACCATGAATAGATGTATTTTCATGACTATATGTAGATTGAGATGGAGTGGCTTGGAAGGGATTAGTGGATGAAGGACTAGGATAGGACATGGAGGCTTGGAAGGGATTAGTGGATGAAGGACCATGATAGGATGTGGAGGCTTGGAAGGGATTAGTGGACTGAGGACCATGATAGGATGTAGAGGCTTGGAAGGGATTAGTGGAAGGTTGGTTTCCCTTGTCAAGGTTAGGATAGGTATGACTAATAGATGTTTGTAGTGGATTAATGGAAAATATTGTTTCAAGTGACTCTTGATAGTGAGGGTAGATGGATGGAGAACTAGGACTTATGAATTTTTGGTAGGAAGGGTATGTAGGTAGTTGACCATGGGTTGACATTGGTTGGCATTTGGATTGGATAAATTGTCTTTTGAAGGCTATGGCTTGTTGGAATTGACCATTACAGAGTAACTAGTATTCAGCTTGACTAGCAAGCATATCAAGGTAAATTGCAAACATGGTGGTGAGATTATGACAAAAGATGGAGTATGACTAAGGTATGTGATATGAGGCCTAAGTTATGACAATGCAAAGAGTAACTTAAGTCTAAGGTATGCAACCTAAGCTATGTTTTTGGGATTTTCTAGGTGTAAATAAGGAATGAATGCAGCTATTTTTTTATTTTTATTTTTTTCTCTGTAATTAGGGTATGTCTAAAATGATGCTATCCTAGGATGATAGTGTCTAAAGATGCAAAGTTTAAGAAAGCTTCTAAGGTAATTAATTTTGTGAACCTGAGATGAGGTTACCAACTACCTGAAGTCTAACCAAGGTGTCAATTTAATTAATTCAAGGATCCTATGTAGGACAAGGACCAAAGATAAGGTGAGTTTCCTAACTAGACTGATGAACTAGGACTCTCCATAGGACAAAGGATAAAATGATAGGACTAGGTTCAATGACAAATTTCATTGACACTATGATTTTTATAGAGTGTAGATGGTGGACCTATCCTAAAGTTTGTAAAACTGATCTTCCTAGAAGTTTAATCTAAAGGCAATATGTACTCAAAGATGAAAGTAAAACTTAGAATCAAGACAACTATAATAATGGCTAAATGATACCTAAAGGATGCAAAATTGAGAAAATCATTTTATTTTTCTGTCCAAGGACAAGTAAGACAGATCAAAGACTAGTATGACAATGTTGATTGGATAGTGACTGTGAATTCTAGTTTTCTAATAATCAGAAAAATGCATCGCAGGATCTAATAAATGCGGTTATGTTTCACAGTTGCGGTTTTATGATGATCAATTACAGTTTTTTTGGTAAATGTTTAGTCTGTGTGTCAAGCAGATGCAGTTTAAGTTTCTCTCAAATGCAACTCAGAATATAACATATGTGATTTTTTGCAAAGCATATGTGAGCTAATCTAGAAAATGCGACTGATACTGATAGATGTGACTCTAAAGATCAATTGTGACTTTCTAGTGAATAGTTGTGATCTTTGTGTATTTTCAATGATTTAAGATATAAAAATAACACTATTTTATGTGATAAAGTTCTGGGAAACAAGGACAATCATAAGACAAAGTCTTTTTAGTTTGATTTGGACTCAAAGAACATGTAATTTGACAACAGACAAGTACAATCATAATAGGCCAATAGGCCAAGGGTTTGTATAATTGGTATAGACCACCGATATACCTCGGATTGGTGATAAACACCTTTCCTTCTTGAGAGTGGATAGCTTAGAAGTTTGGTGGCATTGGCTCCCCTCCACAACTCATTAACGTCATTTGAGCACACCAACTTCAGATTCTTTGGGTAATGACTTCCCAAGAACTACTATCTCTACTCAAGGGGATCAGTAGTGAGTGTCTTTGGGCATGATACTATACCTTACACTATACCAAGCAATGACCAAAAAATGGTTGGTCTCTACAACAAAAAGGGTTTAGTATGGGCATTCTGTTTGTAGGGCATGATCCATGTGACAAGAGACCCCTTTTGGATCCATCTCGTCAAAACCATGCGTGTGATTCTTAGGCTTTCCCCAAGAATCCACTTTTATATACTAGCTAGAAGTCCCTCGAGTTTAGGGTGCTACTGGTCTAAGTCATCTTGGGGTGAGTAATTTTCCCACCAGAACAGGCCCAAGTTCTAGAGTTGGTAACCATTTCTCTTACACCCAGGATCGTACGGATGCGCAAGGGGAGAGGATACTTCAATGTACCAAATCGTGAGGGTAATTACACAATTGTGATTTCACACCAAACATTGTAAACACTTGTTAATTTTAATCCAAATGAAAGATTTGCTACACTACCAAACAATCTATTTCAAAAATTTAACTAGGGTCTTCAACATGCATTTTGCAGAAAGATTCATTAGTAATTTTCAGTATTTTCTTTGCCAGTCGTCTTGCAAAAACTCATTAACTCCTCAAGACACACGCTGAAAATAGAAGATTAGTGCAAAAAACTTAAATGAAAACAACAAACTAAAATAGTGATAAATTTCTCAAAACTAAACAAAATTTTAAACCGTAGATATCTATGGAAATCTAAGACATAGACCTTCAAAACCTAGAAAATGTTTTGCAAAATCCTACAAGACAAAAGTGTTATAATCAAAAGAAAATTCACGTTTTAACAACTAAAGCTTAAACAACTGTGATCACTAAAATAGCCATAACTTTCTCAAATAATAACAAAATTTTAAACCGTTTGAAGTTCTGAAAATCTGAAAATGAGACCTACAGAACCTAGATAATGGTTTAAAAAGATATTATTCACCCATTTTTCTATCCTCAAAATAAGATGATGGGATTCCATATGAATTCTTGGCTGTAACCAGCAAAACAACGAAAATAAACAAGAAAACACACAAATTTCTCTAAAAAATGTCGGGTTCACCAATGTAACATTTAGAAAATGCAGAAAGAAACATATCAGAGCAAACATGCAATACAAATCTAAATCTCTAAATGCAATCTAAGTTAAGCAACAAAGAACAAAGGAAAGTAAAAATGTAACTAAATTGAACAATCTCACCAAATATGTACATATTTCCATGTATCATCTCAATTGCCTTTGTCCATTTTGTCATTGTAGTATAATTGCCCTCAAATTTTTAAATTTCATGCAAGTATAGCCTATGATAATGATTTAGCAAAACATCGAAGATTCAAGATAGTTGCTCCAAAAAGTCATAAGATTTCAAGAGAGATTGGAATGATGAATACCAGATCAATTTATAGAAAATTGATTATTCCAATGACAGGCGAGGATTGAAAGATCAATGGATGGTTGAGATTGACTGATTAGTCATGCATTCTGGTAACAGTTAGTAATGACATGAGTGATAAATTAGAAATAGAATTAAAGATTAAATAAATGATTTAATCTTCAAGTTTGGTATTCGAAAACAAAAGAATTATCTTTGCATGACAAATATGAAGATGGATTAAAGGAACTCTTGTTTGAATGCCCGCACAAGGTTTAATTGATTAAATAGGAATATTTAATTAATCCGCATGTACACGTAAATGAGTTAGAACTAGATGACTAAATGATATGACAAATAGATTACTCGTGAAATCCATTCAGACATTAATCTAGAGTTAACTAACCGATTAAAATAGATGTCATGTAAAAGTGAATACTTAGATAACTCACAATTATCTAAATATAGAGGAATGCGTTAAAATAGAATTCGTGAATTAAATAATTCATTTAATTCAAGATTTGATATTTGAAGAATAATTAAATAAATAAGATTTATTTAATTAAGTGATGAAGGGATTTAAATGAATAATTAAATAAATGAAGAATTTATTTAATTATAGTTGAAGCATGATAAATAGTAAAATAAGAATTTATTTAATTTGACAAGAAGGATAAGGTTAATTAGTAACATAATTAAATAAAAAGTGTTTATTTAATTAATCAGATAGAATAAAGAAAAGTGTGAATTAATTAAATAATTAAGATTATTTAATTAATAGATGAAATGAAGACTTTAGAAAATAATTAAATAATTGATATTATTTAATCATGACCATAGAAATACGAATTATGAAGAAATTTTGAAGTCACAGGCTTAGACCAAATTTTGGTGTCTACAGGATCAATCACAACTGTTCCAACACAATGTAGAATGGGGTTATTTATCCATTACATATGCTGCTCACTCTGGGGTAGTGGAACCTCAGTCTTTCCACTAGGTGAGTTATCGCAATGAGTTGGAAAATGAGAGAATCATATTAGCCTCCTATACCATACTGAAGTTATCCTCCTGACAACTTTGATAAGGCACCACAATTAATACTTTTTGTAAATGCCTTTGTAATGTCATGCAAAATTTTGTCAAAGGGGATTTTTCTTTTTTCATGTAAGGTCTTCTTCTTAGGTAGCATTGTTCCTAATGTCTCCAAGAGAGGATAATTCAAAGTAATATCACACTCTTGGAGGAAATCAACCCCAATGACACCACCAAGAAAATGATGCATTGCAAGAATAAATAAAATTGCTTAGTGAAACATGAGTGTTGATGTATACCCCCACTTTAAAGTGGTTGCTAACACCATTACTATGAGAAATTGCTTTAAATTAGCCAATTTTTTTTCCTAAGACATGAGAGATTTCTTTGGAAAACCCTATGCCATGTCATATGTTTTCGAAATAAGCTGCATCATGAAATGGGAAGAAAGGGTTTCCCCCACAAATACAATACTAAAGATAACTCAGTACATCACATGCGAGCCTTCTTAGTAATGGAAAATGTATCATTTTTCCTTACTTGGTTTGGGAATAATGAACATTGAATTTACTAGCACAAGGTGTCCTCAAATGGCATATAATGGATCCATAAATATAGGGTCAGTATAGACCTTTAATAATATAAAATATGATTATGCTCAGAATTAACATCATTTCCCTAGATACTTATGGAACTATGAGCATGATAGAAGAAAGGCACATAGAGATGAGAAAATTTTTTTTTGGGTCAACATGAAAGACACCTAAATTCCTCAATGCCTTATATCACCCCTAAAAGGAAAACACAAGAAAACAACAAATATTTATAAAATAAAAAGAATGGAGATACAAATAGATGGATGTTTATGATAGATTCATTTACTTTGTACCATTATTCCAACAAGAATAACAAGGGTCATTGAAAGAAAACTAAAAAAGATAAAGACACATCATGAAACACAACATGGGAAATCACATAATGTGTAAGAAAACACAAAATATTATAATACACAAAGTTAAAACACATGTGAGTTGATCTAAAAGAAATTATCTTCATCCCAATATTGCTCATCATAAATAGAAGGTAGATAATATGCTAAAAGGACTAAATAAAGTTTTATACAAAGAGTAGCTCCAAGTTCAACACATGGGGGATCACTCTCATTAGGAGGATAATCATGTTTGTCACAATCTAAATCCATAGATTTGGAAAACAAAAGAGATAATTCATTAAGTGCTTGTTCTATCTTAGCTTCTTCATCTTCATTGTCCAAATTTATTATAATAGGTAGACTATGAATAATATCATCCATATGTTCACTTTTCATTATTTTTTTAGGTTGGGACATGCATGGTTCAGTTGCATGATGTGGTGAGGGTGGAGGAGTTGAATCGGGTGAAGAAGAGGATGGATGGGTGGGAGGTAATTCATCAACATCGGTTTGGATAAGTGGTTGGTCATTTTTATTATTTTTAGCTAATTGATGAGAAATGGAAAAAACATATGTGCTTATTTTCTTTAGCATTTCTATTTCTTCCTACATGGGTTTCAACTTTTGAGGGATTAATCGAGGTATATCCCAACATAGGTCTTTTTTCCTCCTTTAGAGGATGAATTTAAGATAGCACTGTGGGTTGGGAGATCACCGTGTTCTTAGGTATATAAATATTATTTTCTTTCATATGGGTACAAAGTTGATTACACAATTATCCTTTGGTCTTTTATAAGATGAAAAAGGTGAAATTGCAACATACATGCCAGGTGGTCAAGGGAGGAGACTAATTCAGACATAGGTTCCTCCATTACCTTTGGGGTAAGAGAAACATCCATTAAATTCACATTAGGTCAAAGATCCTCGGGTGGGATATTAATAAGAGACAACTCAACTATGCGTTTAGCTTTAAAAAAATTATATGATATGAAAAAGTGATCTTCATGAGGCTTAATAGGTTTAATAGGTTAAGGCTAAAAATATTCTAATGAAATTTTTTCACCAAAAGATAAAGGTTTGAACCAACTATGATAAACTATGTGTATTCCATCTTCAAATTGAAAGTTAAATTTAAATGAAATTGGTCTGACATTAGGATAATAGTGACTAAAATATCCATTTTTTTGGTTCAATTTTAACTTGTAGAATTGTCAAACCTATCATAGGGCAATCATAACCATCCTAAGTTTTTAGCCATGCTTTCGATGTTTCATAGTTGCCTTTATAAAGTTTATGCACAAATATAAATTATTCAGAGATCACATTCTCTAAATGCACAAATATAAATTATGGCTAGTAATATAGAGAGGACGATCAAGTGTAGTTATAGATGCATCAATATGAGTACCAAAAATTTCAAGAAACAAAGTGATTTAAACCTTATGAGGTTGAAATTATATTGTGTTAAAAATGTAGAAAAATTATCATCTTCTTCATCATTATCACTAATTTGCACTAAAAAGTTGTGTCAATGAAGTGATTGAGTTCTTTGGAAATGAGAAAAAACATTCCAAGGCCATGTTTTTCAATGCTCTAGGAAAGAGATTTTCTAAGATTGCATCTTCAAAGATGAAATCACTACATAACATAGTAATATCTAACACACAGTTGCTAGGATCTCCCTTACTATTATACTTTTCAAATCAAGGTATCTCAAAGTTAGGAGGTATGGGTGTTTTTAGAATGGAAAATGAAAAATTATTTTGTATGAGGAATTGTAGAGGTTTACCATTTTTATTTTGAATCAATATTAATATTTATTGTTGAAGTGATGTCACATTTTGCAAAATTTGGTTTATCACTAGATCGTTAGGTGGCATGTTTTGATATTTTGTTGAGTATAGTAAACTAGAGTGAGTGAACAATGGATTATTATGTAGCATGTTTATGAAAGCTGATGAACATGGTGGTGTTATGGGTGAGGTGACAAAAATATAGGGATTCACAGTAGGAAACCCTAAGCTTGGATTTAAAACATTGGATTTATGGGAGATGAATTTTTTTCCTCAGTTTTGAGAATTTGTGAATGCTTGAGTGCAACTACTTGTTGTAGAGATATTAACAACTACTGTGTGGGCTAGACTATACAACACTTCTATTCCTTGATATTTTCTTATCAACTTCCTAAGGTTTTCCACTATACGCACCATCTCTCTCACTAAAGGTTTATTACTTATGTAATCTTGAATACCTTCTAAATCCTTATCCAATTGTTTTAGTTTCTCCTCAAGCGTATAGGAAATAGTAGTCTATAAGTCCACACTAATGTTGGATTATGAGGAAATAATTGGTAATGTGTGGTGAGGAATGAAATCCAAAGTGGATAGGATTGAAATCATAGCTTACGTGAAAGAATTAGAGGACTTAGGATCCAAAGTGGATGTGGTTATATAATTAGATGCCATAAGTCTAAAATTATGTCTCATAGGGGTATTAATAGTAGGAAACGAGGTCATGAAGCTCATATGAGTTTCAAAAAACTTAGGTAAGCCTACTATATAATGAAATGTATAGGATAGTCATAAGAAATTATATAGAGTGTAGAATAATAAAACAAAACCACATAAAGGATGCAAAAACATACTAGTGATCCAAATCTAGAAATTTTTTGACAAGTCTAGGGTGTAGTGTGGCATAGACTAGAAATTTATTTGTACTAAATTCAAAATTTGGATGTGATCTACAATGTTTAAGTATCTTATTATGTGACTGTGTAGGTCTATTAGTGAATAAATTTCTAAAAATTAATAGAATTATAATTTTGCAATATGAAATATAAATATGCAAGAAAATTTCAAAATTATCAACCAATGAATGCAATTAGTACAATAATCAGACTATAAAGTATAGAAATTGATTGATCCTAACTTGAAAAATCTAGAAATTGAGTCTGCTTTATGTTTTTGGTCCAATAACAATTCACTTTCTCTAATTTTCTCAATATACATATGGCTAGATGAATGTTTTGAATACTTTTAGATTTGAGTTTATATTTGATATGACCTAATATAGATGTACCAATAGAAACCTAAACTAAATCTACTTTGGAATGACGAAAATTAACCCTAGATATCTTTTGGGTGTAAAATGCAATGCAATTTGCCACCTTTTTAATGCTTTTTATGATAAGTAAGTATGAACTAATGATAAATTCTTCAACAACTTAAGATTTAATTTAGATTTAAAAATGATATTCTTTAGAATTTAGAGGGTTTAAAGTATAAAAAAAATTTAGGTCCACCAAAATTTTTGATTGGGAAAAGGGATTTAGGGTATAAACCATACTCTTCCCAATTTAGTTTGAAGTATTAAAAATGTTCTAAAATTCACTTGACCACAAAACCTAATAGGAAGTGTTAGAATGGTATATCAGTGTTCAAATCCTTGTGAATATGTATGTGATGAGTGATTTGGATAATTTTTAGTTGATCAATTTTAAATGATGCAATGAACTAACATGTAAACTATAAAAATGCAATAGTCTATTATGAATTTTGAGAAACTAAATGAAACTAGAGAAAAATAGAATCAAAAAATGTAGAAGGTAGACATAGAGGAACTTGGGATAAAAATTTGAGCTTGAATTAGTTGGTTTAGGGTGTAGTGTTCCCTAGATTGTCATCCTTTTTTGTAAGACTTGAATGTAAAGGCCTAAGGTCACTAGTTTATTTCTTCTATCCTTCTTGTCACATTGTCAAAAATTTCTCCGTTGATGAGAAAATCTAGTTTTTGTGGCTTGAAAACTTTTAGGGTTTGAGTGCATGAATGGAAAAATAGCCTTAAACATTCCTCCAATTCACTTCAGATTTGTAACTTGCACACAAAAAAAGAGGGGAAAGGTTGTGCCATATAGGGGCTTGCCTAAGTCAAACCCCATGTTGTTATTCCTACCTCCACAATCGAAAATTGATTATATAAAAGAAATCTTATGCTTTGTTGTATAGAGGCTAATGATAAACAAGTAATGAATTGATAAATTGTTGTAACTCACCACTTATATCCAATCACCATGATGGAACTGAAGTCTTACTTGTCATCTTCAAGGATTAATTGTTTCTTGACTTGAGTTGATTTGAAGAAATACAAGTGTTAGTGCTCACAAGAAAAAAATATGAAAAACATATGAAAAAACTTACACAACACATGAAATTATTCTTGAATGATAAAGTTATACAATAATCTTGATAAATCTAATATTGATTATTCTTGAATTCTTTTAAGATGCTCAATTTTCCCAAAATATTTTCTAGTTGTGCTTCTTAGTTTCTTAGTGTTTCAAAAGATAAAATGACTAACATTTATATAAAAAAATTCTAATTTCCTAAAAATAAAATGTAAATAGCTGAAAATAAAAATTAGAAATTAAAATAATAAAATACTGACACTGACATATTCAAATTTGGAGCCAAAAGAGGCCATCGAGGGTGTAGGGTTCCCTAGATAAGACCCATTCTTCTTGAGGCCCCAAAATGTTGAGGGAAAAATATTAAATGCATAAGTTCATTTCCCATATTTTATTTTTTGAAGAAGCTTAAAAATGGGTAAATAATGCCTAATTAGACCTCCAAGCATATAGGGAAAGCAAAACCTAGTGTGAAATTTTCAAGTGACAAGTTTTGATGCTACAAGCATGCAACTATTCTAAATAATAATCCCATGTCCTCCTCCAAACAAAGATCAATGAATCCTTCTTAATCCATCTCATGATACAAATCCTTCTAAATATTCTAAAATCCTCATCCTATTGGAAGTATGTGTTGTCATTGATTCAATAGATATTTTTTGTTACATTGATGTCAACCTATGGAGATGCTTTGATTGGTTGCATTATGTTGTCATTAGTACTGTCACTGATGTCAACCTCTAGTGTTGCTTTGATGAGCATATGTTTGTGGATGTTAAACCTCTTATGTGGTTGAGATGTTGAGTTTGTGTTTGTGGTCCTTGATTTCCAACTACTTTTGAGAAAATTTAAATAAAAGATGAAATAGTGTGGTATGGAGTGTTCAGGTGTGGCATAGTGTTCAATGTTTTTCTCTACATTTCTTCATGATTTAATTTCTTCTTGTGTGGTTCATATATGTTGATTAGAGGTTTTATATCCAAAGTGTTAGGATCTACATCATTTGGTAGAAGAAGTTTGTTCACCAATGTGTGAACTGTGATGCAATGTTTTTTAGGAGAAAATGCTTTGCTTTGCATTTTTCCACATTATTGTTTCTAGTCTTGTAGATTTTGGTGCTAGGTATCAGGTAAACTTCATATATCCATGAGGAAAAATTGTAATGTTTGAAGTATTAATCATGCTATGATTGTAATGAGGTCATATTTGGACCATTTCTAATATAATTAAGTCATTTAATTAGGTTTCTAGGGGATTATGGAGTCAAGTTGTAAAAAAATGCAAAATCTTTCAAATGTTGTCAAAAATGTAAAATTGCAAAATGCAAAAAAATGGAATGTGACAAGTCATTTTTTAAAGGGAAAGTTGTTGGTTAGTTGTAATTGAAGGGTTAGTTAGGAAACTATTGTAACTTCTTTAAAAATCCTTGTGAAGGCGAGAAAGACAGAAGAACATTATATTTTGAAGCAATTTTGAATAAAAGTACCATGTTTATGCAAAATTAGCATTTTCCTTATTGTTTGTAAGCACTGTATGGCCTATACAACATCACTCAGCCATAAATTTTAATTTTTTTGGTAGATTAGTTAGTTATCTTTCAAATAAACCTAGTTTGATAAATTTTCATTCAGTATAAAGCTTTTTAGAGCCACTTTCCTAAGGGCAGTTTAGAAACCCTCATTTTAAGGGTTTAAGAGTCAAATAATAGAATAAACAACCATTAAACCAATGGAAGTCTTTGTAAATTAGTGGAATGGCTTAATTTAATTTTTTTTACAATTTTTTTGTGTTTGTAGAGTAGGGGAAAACAAGTTGCATGAGTTTTGTTGCTACCCTAGTGATTTTTCATCATTTTTGAGCATGAATGCATGGCTAGAAGTTTGGGTTTGAAGAAAAGACTTTGGAATGGAGTGGGAAATGGTTTATTAAGTATGTACAAACCATATTTAATGTTCCTTGGCCCTTGGTGAAGAGTTTGGAGATCAATGTGTAGAGAACCAATAAGCCCTCTTACATATGAGCCAAATTAGGCCTCTAGGACAACATGATAGTCATTTTTATGAGGTTACTTTTCAAAACAACCCTATCTTAGTTTTTCATATGTTGAGAGACATTTTTATGAGGTTACTTTTCAAAAAAACCATATATTGATTTTTGATATGTTGATGTACTCAATAAATAGTATTTGAAACTAGGTTTAGTTTTGGGAGTGTAATGTCCCCATTTTGGCCATACGCTCTTCTTTGACTGATAGCCTATTTCCGGAAATCCGTAGGTTGATCAAAAGTGAAATTAGGGTTTCCTTGCTTGGAAGTTTGTAGCATTTCTAGGTATTTACTATTTTTAGTAAATACTAATTTTGGTAGTGGTTCAGTTGTCAGCTTTCATTAAGTCTTGCTTCCAGCTCAGTTCTGCTTTATGTTGGTTTTGAGGTAAACTTACTATTTTTGGCAGTGGCTATTTTTAGTAAGTCTAATTTTCGTAGTGGCATCATCAGCAGTTCAACTCAAGTCATCTTGTTATCCATCAGTCTTAGTTTGGCTTTGGGTTTGGTTTTCTCCTTGGACTGAGTTTCAGACTTAGTCAATTTTCATGTCTTGAAGTTGTACCCCACGCCTAGGCTTGATGACTTCAAGTTGTTTTAAAGAAGGGGACATAAAGGGGTCAAGTGAGCATTTAATTATTTAATAAATGCTTTATTGTTGCAATATGAAATGGATGCCTAAAAGGGAAGTTGAATGATATTTTATTATTTCAAAAAATAAAAGGCAAAAAGGTGGTGTCCCTTTTGGAAGTTGAAGTGATTCAACTTCTTGGAATTTGAAGAGTTCTTGTTGCTTCATTTGCCAACTAAAGCTTATATATTGTTGCTGTTTGAAGAGCTGATTATCTAATATTTTTATGCTAATGTTATGCTGTCGAAATGACAACTTGTTTAATACTTCGAGGGATTCTTACCTCCTAGTTCCAATCCAGTTTCGTGTTTGAAATACAACACCTAGTTGGACATTTGCTGCTTCTCAAATCAGACTAGCAGATTGAGCTCAATAGTTGAAGATTTTGATGAAATTTCCAGTTTTGAAGTTGTTGATACAGTCACAGCTGAAAGTCGAATTTGTATATAGCTTTGTGAGTATTTTTTATTTTGTTTTGGGCATTTGAGAATCTGATTTCTATGCTTTGGGTGACCCTTCCACAAGTTTCCAAATTTTTATTTTGAGTTGCTGATTTTTAATGACAAAATCGCCCCTCAAGGAGGGTCGTACCAGTCTTGAAAGCATTGGAATTCATGTTTGAATTATAAGCTGAGTTTGGGTGCTGTTTGTGATCTGTTTTTGGGTGCCTACCTCCTAAGAAGACACAACAAAAGACGACATTCGATTTGGAGGTGAATTAAATGAGTTATGAACTTTTCATTGAATTTCACAATTGCTGATTGAAATTTCCAGTTTACTATTTTTTGTATCAGACCTTTGAAGTTCTGATTTATGATTCATTATCAGCTATTAGAGAGATAAATAATCATTTGAAAAGCATCTAATATTCATGTGTTTGAAGATTATTGTAATTCCTATGTAATTTGCAGCTTATTTCTCATTTGTACAAACTATAAACAGTAGTACTGTTCTAGTTTTAAATGCTGCAATTCTTTCTTTATCTTTTCACATAAGTTCCCCTGGATGGTTTACCGCCAGTATGGATAATTTTACTGTAACACTTTTGTACCCACTCATAGTGGTGAATCCCCACAACTTTGTGGATGCCCGTCGCAGCAGACGAATTGTTTTTATTGTAATCTTTTCCCCCCACTGTTTGGTGGTAGTGTGGAAATGCTTTTTCATGGCTGGTTATCTGCCTATCAGTTTCTAGTTTTCAATTCAACACTCCGTCATATGTTAGCACCTCGCCGTCAGTGGGATCTTGAGTGCACATTCTTGACGTCGAGTAGTTTTCTTTCAAGTATTTTCTTTTAGCTCCTCCGCCATATGACAACACCGGTCCCTCATTGGGATTGTGTGTGCATTCTTGGTGTGAGTTCAATTCAAGTTCAGTTTTCTATTTGGAGCTAACGCTAACTGAGTTGATTAAGTGTTGGTTATGTGTGTTAATTCATTGAAAAAAATTGGTTAGCATATTTCAGTGGTATCAGAGTAGAAGACCCTGCCATCCTGTGGCAGTTTGCAGTTGTGTATCAGATGAGTGACAGAGATCTCTGGTACTACACCGATAGTTAGAGCAGATTTTAGTTCAGCTCCTTGTGGTATCCAGAAGTTGGCAGTTAGGCATGGCTAATGAAGAAGAGATGAAGTTGGCAGAGACTCTCTTTATGGCTAGAAAGAGACTTGGTAGAGAATTTCAGTCAAGAGAAGATGAACAAAACATTCTTCATTTGTTAGAACAATGTTTGAGACAAGTGAAGCAATCACCTTCAAAGAAAATGGAGTTGGCACTTGCTCCTACAGTGAATTTTTTGAATCAGCCCTATTGGTTGGGGCATCCTAATGAAGAAACCAAGCTATTGATTTCTTCCTGTTTCATGGAGATAATAAGAATTGTAATTCCCCAATTTCCCTATGATGTCGAAACTATGAAGACCATATTAAAAATGATAGTGGAAAGTTTTCAAGACCTTGATGAAATTGATAGCAATCAGTACTCTAGAAGAGCTACTATATTGAAGATCTTTTTTGAACTCAAAACAAGTATTTTGCTGGTTGAATTGGGTATGCAAGATCAAATATATTATTTGATCCATTACCTCTTCATTTCAACTTGGAGTGAACAAGAAGAGGATGTAGTTGCAGCAATGAGAAACATTTTAATTTTAACTATCAATGAGATGGATGACATTCCAAAATCCGTCTTAACTTTTCTATTAAACATTCATGAACAAGAAGGAAAGAATTCCTCTACTGCTAGTATGTTGATTAGAGTTTTGTTCACTCAGTGTGATAGAAAATTGAAGCCACACATGAGGAAGAAAGAGCAGAAAAATGAGGTAGTCATTAATGCAGAAGTCGGAAATAAAATATTGTTTCTCAATGATTGTAAGGTTGTTTCTCAAGAAATACCTATTGATATGCAGTTGTCCGCACATGCTGAGGGTGAGTGCAGGGAGGCAACATCAATTTTGAATACATATGAAGAATTTATGACAAGTGACCAAGAAGATTTCTTTGGTATGTATGTGGATGCTAATGATAAAATCAGCAACACATCTTTTCATGATGGGTTTGTTGAAGATAAAAATGATAAATTAATCAAAGCAGCCAACTTTGATGACTCTTATTTCCAGTATGATGACGGTGGCGAAGGCGGTATTGAGCTTGATCATCAAACTAAGCTCTTGGAGGAAGTTACCGATGAAGATTTCAGTTTGAATGGAATGAGGAGTGACTCATTCAATGAGTCAACAATCCAAGAGGAGCATGAAGATCTTGTTCCTGTTGATCATTACAATCAACCCTTTTGCATTTGGGATCCTGGTGAGATGGCACCAAGGTATGCTAAAGAACTTGAGTGGGATAAATTTCCCTTTGATCCTGATAAAGTTCAAAATTCATTTTGTATTTCAAGCTATGAAGTCATTGGAGAAGACATTGTCTTTGATGAAGAAGCTTGTTTGGCAAAGTTCCATAAAGATTCCTTTGAGGTAGTAGTAGCCACTAAAGCAGAGTATGTTGCTACCAAGACTTTAAGAGAATCAATCAATAATGATTCATTGTTTGAAAATATTACTGTTAGGAAGGAAGCTGATTTTGAAAATCAAGTCAAAGAAAATAAATCAGAAAAGTTGATGTTTGATGAGCAAAGCTTCTTTGTCGATTTTGATCATGGGCCTAAAGAGCTGCAAGTTTTGAAGGATAACTTAATGGTTTCGGAAGAGAAAATTGTTAAAGCATTATCAATATTTGATAGCACACACAATTTTGTTGAAGAACTCTACTGGAAGTTTCAGTTTGAAGAAAGACAGAATGGAGTTAAAGGAGTCACTCTTTCCAAGTTGCAAACTATCAAAGAAGCATTGGAATCATTAAAGACAAATTATTTACATTTGCTCTCAGATAGGGATAATGCCATTAAGTTTACAGAAGATACCTATGATGCCTACCAAGAGAAGGAGAAAGAGGTTGATAGTCTTTGCCTTGATCTTACCTTAGCTCATCACTCTTTTTGCAAAGCAGAAAATCAATCATCTATGACAGCCACACTTATAGAACAAGAAGCTAATACAAAGCTAAAGGAGATCAAGCAAATAGTTGAAGGAATTAATGAACTCCATAACGTTGAAACAATGCATAATGCCAAAGAGATTCAATATGTTGATAATGATTGGAAGGTAAATCAAGAGTGTGAACTTTTGAGTTGGGAAGAGAATTTGCCTCAAGTAGGGATAGCTTGCAGCCATGAGCTAGATGTGATGACTGGTGATGTGTGTGATATTCATCACGCTACATTCTATGGATCAGCAACTTATGATGGGCATCTTCAAGTTGAAGAAGATGTGTATGAATTTTGTGAAGACACCAATGAAAGGGATGAAGGAAATATTGTTTATATGATTGTGTACAACAATCCACCATCTTCATATGATTTGTTAAATTATGAATTGATTGAAAATTTCTATGTGGATGGCATTGGTAAGAAGTTTAATGTTTTTGACATGCATAATTTTATAGTCAAGCATAAGATAATGTTGGTGGATCTATTCTATATGTTAAGCAACACTCTCTGGGGTTGGATAGTAAATGAGCATTTAATGGTGTTCAAACTTGAACTGGCTGGTTTTCAGTCAGCATTAACCAATGGAAGAGTACCACCTATCTTAAAATGGTTGATGAGGTCAGGTCTTGAAGAGATGCATCAAATTGTGGGAGAACTTTCAGACTTGCCCCTTTGGTTTCTAGATTGTGCATTGTTGATGAGTGATTATTCTAAAATGCTGGTCATGAAAGGTTCAAACTTTGCATTGATGGTTGCAGTTGATTACATGGGTTTGTGTACTCAAAACTTTCACTATGGCTCTTGGAGTTATGTTGGGAATTCTTCCCAATGTGTTGGAGATTATTTGCGGTTGGGAATTCATGCTTGGAATTCTCAACATGGCTTGACGAAGATTGTTGCATGTAGAAAAAAGGATCTTTGGAGAGATAAGGATTCAATTCTCAGAATCTTTGATGCGACCCCCATCTTTACCAATCATTTGATGATTCCTTTGGTTCATCTATTGGTGGATTGGAGTGATACTTCAAACAAAGGATGGCTTAATGATGGGTTGGAGTCTCTTGAGGGGATGTTTCCAGCCTTGGGCAGGAACAATTGTGATATTATGGACGCTGATTTCCAATATCATAATAGTTTTTCTACGTTTTGTATGCTGATTTTCCTAAAATCAGACTTTAATTGGTTTACTTCAGATGTCATAGGCAGCTGGTATACTTATTTTTTCTCTTCACAATCTCTTATCAATGATGGTTTTTGGTCCTGAAGGTGGGAAATGATGTTTCATAGTGATTTGGATTAGTTTTGGATGGTGTTCAAATTATTTTTCAATGATCATCTTTGTTCAATCTCTAGCACTAGTGCTAGGGGCAGCGAACCTTTGCTTGATTTGGTTCAATTTTTTGAGACTATGGGGGAGAGATTGGTGGAAATTTTTAGAAATTTTCTTGAATATGTCAGCATTATTCAAAGGGGGTATTATACATCCTTGTGGAGTTTTGAGGATGCAGCTGCTATGACTTTGCAAAGAGTTGTTTTTTCCTTTGCAATTAGCTATGATGGAGACACACTTGCTGTTGTGACTCGGTTTGTTACTTTGAGGAGTTATGTTGATGAGAATATTTTTGAGTTGCTTAAATTATTCTTCATTGTTCTCAGAATGGTGATTGACATTGACATTACCGATGGTAATTCCTCAGAGTTTATTGAGCATGAGACGCTGCTAGATTTTGATTCAATTCCTTCCATGTTGTTCGACTTGAATTTCAGGCATGTTATCACTTTGAGGTTGCAGGGATGGTTAGTGCAGTTATGGTGCAATGATTTCATTTGTATGATCAGAGTAGAGCAGCATCAGCATGGTGGGGTTTTTCAGAGATGGACATGGGACCCCGGATCCTATATGTTTGGTGGGATCAGTTTGGAGTGTTGTGGCATTGCTTGAGGACAAGCAATTTTGGGAAGGGCGGACTGTAATGTCCCCATTTTGGCCATATGCTCTTCTTTGACTGATAGCCTATTTCCAAAAATCCGTAGGTTGATCAAAAGTGAAATTAGGGTTTCCTTGCTTGGAGTTTGTGGCATTTCTAGGTATTTACTATTTTAGTAAATACTAATTTTGGCATTTGGGTTGTCATTTTCATTAAGTCTTGCTTCCATTTCGCTATGTTGGTTTTGAGGTAAACTTACTATTTTTGGCTGGCTATTTTTAGTAAGTCTAATTTTTTGGCATCATCGCAGTTCAACTCAAGTCATCTTGTTATCCATCCCTTAGTTTGGCTTTGGGTTTGGTTTTCTCCTTGGACTGAGTTTCAGACTTAGTCAATTTTCATGTCTTGAAGTTGTACCCACGCCTAGGCTTGATGACTTCAAGTTGTTTTAAAGAAGGGGACATAAAGGGGTCAAGTGAGCATTTAATTATTTAATAAATGCTTTATTGTAATATGAAATGGATGCCTAAAAGGGAAGTTGAATGATATTTTATTATTTCAAAAAAAAAGGAAAAAAAGGTGGCATCCCTTTTGGAAGTTGAAGTGATTCAACTTCTTGGAATTTGAAGAGTTCTTGTTGCTTCATTTGCCAACTAAAGCTTATATATTGCTGCTGTTTGAAGAGCTATTATCCAATATTTTTATGCTAATGTTATGCTGTCAAATGACAACTTGTTTAATACTTCGAGGGATGCTTACCTCCTAGTTCCAATCCAATTTCGTGTTTGAAATACAACACCTAGTTGGACATTTGCTGCTTCTCAAATCAGACTAGCAGATTGAGCTCAATAGTTGAAGATTTTGATGAAATTTCCAGTTTTGAAGTTGCTGATACAGTCACAGCTGAAAGTCGAATTTGTATACAGCTTTGTGAGCATTTTTTATTTTGTTTTGGGCATTTGAGAATATGATTTCTATGCTTTGGGCGACCCTTCCACAATTTTCCAGATTTTTATTTTGAGTTGCTGATTTTTAATGACAAAATTGCCCCTCAAGGAGGGCCATACCAGTCTTGAAAGCATTGGAATTCGTGTTTGAATTATAAGCTAAGTTTGGGTGCTGTTTGTGATCTATTTTTGGGTGCCTACCTCCTAAGAAGACACAACAAAAGATGAAATTCGATTTGGAGGTGAATTAAATGAGTTATGAACTTTTCATTGAATTTCACAGTTGCTGATTGACATTTCCAGTTTACTGTTTTTTGTATCAGACCTTTGAAGTTCTGATTTTTGATTCATTATCAGCTATTAGAGAGATAAATAATCATTTGAAAAGCATCTAATTTTCATTTGTTTGAAGATTATTGTAATTCCTATGTAATTTGTAGCTTATTTCTCATTTGTACAAACTGTAAACAGTAGTACTATTCCAGTTTTAAATGCTGCAATTCTTTCTTTATCTTTTCACATAAGTTCCCCTGGATGGTTTACCGCCAATGTGGATAATTTTATTGTAACACTTTTGTACCCACTCATAGTGGTGAATCCCCAGAGCTCTGTGGATGCCCGCCGCAGCGGACGAAATTTTTTTATTGTAATCTTTTCCCCCCACTATTTGGTGGTAGTGTGGAAATGCTTTTTCATGGCTGGTTATCCGCCTATGAGTTTCTAGTTTTCAATTCAACACTCTGTCATATGTTAGCACCTCGCCCTCAGTGGGATCTTGAGTACACATTCTTGACGTCGAGTAGTTTTCTTTCAAGTATTTTCTTTTAGCTCCTCTGCCATATGACAACACTGGTCCCTCATTGGGATTGTGTGTGCATTCTTGGTGTGAGTTCAATTCAAGTTCAGTTTTCTATTTGGAGATAACGCTAACCAAGTTGATTAAGTGCTGGTTATGTGTGTTAATTCATCAAAAAAAATTGGTTAGCATATTTCAGGGAGATTCAAATTGGTTGTAGAATTACATCCATTTTTGCCATTGGGATTCCTACAAGCAATTTTGGCCTCTTGAGTATGAATGATGGAATAATGAAGGAACTAGTGCTCTTAGGGAGTTTGTTTGTTTTAATTTATTCAATATTATGATGTCTAAATTATATTAGAGGTTCATTGAAATTTTAATACATTGAAGTCACATTTTGGTGTATTTGTAGCCTTGGAAACTATGTTTCTTTGAAGTGAATTTGTGAGTGTTTAGGTGATCAGTCAAAAATTAGTGCTTCATGTCTTTAAAAACCTATGAATCCCACCATGCTCTACATTATTTTTGTATTATATCTTGTTGATCTAGTGGATTGTGAAGTGTGTTGGTTGCAGGTTCTTGTGGTCCATCTTAAAGCTACAAGAGAGAAAGAGTTGTGAGAAGGTGTGTTGCCTATAGACATGGAAGAGGTTTTTAATCATTTTCTTGCAACATAGATGAAGCTAGGGAGAAGGTTTAGAGAATTCCCCCACTAAGAGAGAGAGTGGTAGAGGGAGCATATTCCAAGATCTCTTGTTGGGTAGATGGATGGTATGTTGTGAGGGATTGTGTGATGAAGCAGTGAGAGAGATGTGTATATGTCTAAGGAAGAGCACTTGAAGAATGTAGCCATTTCAAACCATGGAGACATTGAAACAATAGGTATGAAACAATAATTTGATTGAGTTGGTGTTCAATTTTACTTCTTTGAAGGTAAAGGATGAATTGATTGTGGAAAATCAAGATTTCTTAGGAAAGCGTGATAAGGTCATGATAGGAACAATGCTTTGTTCTTTGATTCCAAAAGATGTTAGATGGAAATCAATTTATGTAAATATAGTGGGTTATAAATCTAATAATAAAGAGGTTTGTAAAGAGTTTCTTCAGGTAGAGAATCTGGTAATTGAGATAAAGGACAAAGGTGGAATGGTTCAAGGTGTTTGACAAGAGAAAATGGATGAGTTCATGTATGTAGTAAAGGTAAAGAAGAAGAGGGAAGTTCAAGACCAAGTTAGTAGAGGTATGTTTGCAGGTGTGAAGAAGAAGGTTTTGACACAACTCAATCCTCAAAGTGACTTGAGGTCTTTTCCAAGAAGGGTGTATGGTGTAGGGAACCTTGTAAACTTCATGTCTCCATGAGGAAGACTTGTAATGTTTGAAGTATTAATCATGTTATGATTGTAATGAGGTCTAATATACTTAAGTCTTTTAATTAGGGTTCTAGGGGATTATGGAGTCAAATTGTAAAAAAATGCAAAATATTTCAAATGTTGTCAAAAATGTAAAATTTCAAAATGCAAGAAAATAGAATGTGAAGAGTCATTTGTTGTGCCTACAACACACAAGCCCTATTCAGAATGGAGACCCTCTCTTTTCACCTTCGTCGAGTCGCTTTTACCTTTGTCTCATTGTTTTCTCCCCCTATTTTGAGCCCCAAGTGGTCAAGGAGTCATAAAGTCGTCATCTTAAGTTGGCCAAGTTTCACCACACTTGAAATTTTCATCCCTTCTTCCTTTGCAGAGTTCCCCTAATAGTTTTCCTTAAGTCTTTGAAACTCGCATCCTTCCTTAGTTGTAGGTCTGCCCATGTGGGTCGCTCTTAGTGGGGTTCTATTCTATCTTCATTTTTGCAGCGGATGAGTTGGGACATCCACCCACATAGTGGGCTTCACATCCTTCATTGTCACTCACTTCGCTGGCTTGCCAAATGAAAATCACATGATAGCCATGCGAATCGTGGGCTTCGACCTTTCAGCTGCCAACCATCTTGGAATTGTGTCCACCAACCTCATTGACCACTGTATATGTATTCAATGTAGGTCATTAATGAGTGATTTCCTATAAATACCCAGGCCTACTTGTCATTTTCATTCCTCTTGTTAGAATTTGTTAGTGAGCTCTTCTAGCCTTCACTGCCTACGCACCTACATCACTTCAAGGATTTATTGAAAGCTTTATGCATCACATTCCATCAGGTCCACTAGGTGAGTTCACTGGCACCTTAGTTGTGTTCATCTTATCTCATTTTCTTTCAAAATTTAAAGAAAATATTAAGAAAATTGTAAAACCTTAGGCAACTAGTCAAGGATGAAATTCCGCAAAAAACCCACTTCTTGAAAATTTGAAAACCCTTCAAAACCAACCATTTAGGGCCACACAAAATTTTCCTCCTCATTCATTAGTCTTAAACTAGAGCATTCATGCCCTTGTGGCCTACGAGCTACCCTTCACTGTTAAGTAGAACCAAGCATCAAACTTAAATCTTTGTCGTTGCCCTTGGTGGGTCTGCCCATGCAGGTCTC
The DNA here is from genome assembly GCA_007258455.2 of Sequoia sempervirens. Lineage (NCBI taxonomy): Eukaryota > Viridiplantae > Streptophyta > Pinopsida > Cupressales > Cupressaceae > Sequoia > Sequoia sempervirens. The sequence goes on from VDFB02351074.1 coordinate 41,538, forward strand.
TACTTACAAGAAACACCCTTGCCTTCGCCACTCCAAAATGGCCATATAACCACAACCTTCCACCTTGCAGATCTCACACAATGCAACTCCATTTCCCATTGGTTATTGAACTTTCATACAAGTCTTCCCTCATGAGTCTTCTTTATTTCTCTTTTGTCGCTTTAACAACCATCGTGAATGGCCAACCCTTTGCTTCCTCCTATGTTATGGATTTCACGTCTCTTGTTTCCATCTAGCTTACCCCAGTAAAATGCTAATTTTTTATCCTCTTGCTGGCTAGGCTTTGTGGACCGCCATCCCCAAGCTATCTCTTCCCTTTCATAGTTTCAAGACGTCTAAGGAGGACTGTCCATATGCGTTGTGGATTCCACACCACCAATTTCCCTTTGGCCCTATCATGTGTAAAAATGACCAAGTTTATCCTTTTCATTCCCTCCCTTATGGGCCACTTCTTGTGGCCCACCATCTTTTGAGTGCCCTCTCTAAATGGCCATGCCAAGCTTGTCGCGTGTCTTGGGGGGTCCAAACTCATCTCCGTTGTCCTACCCTCCTCAAGCAAAGTGATCACTTCTGGGGTCCCTCATGGAATTTCCTATGTGGGTTGCCAATTGTGGGATGTTCCCCTACCATTTCCTTTTTGAAAATGACCATTCTTTAGTGAATTTTTGTAGCTTCCCACCCCCAACCCCATCAATGACTAAACATTAATGGTTGAAACCAACCTACCTCCTACCTAGTGGGGCTCAATTCCTCTTTGCCATCAAGTCCTTCTCAATCTGATGATCCACACCAACCTTCAAGTGGGTCTTGCAGTGTGGACCACCATCCGTAGGCCACTACCTTGCCTCCTCCATCTCCAAACAACCATCACCTAGTGACATCCCATAGGTTCCTGCCTACCTTGCATTGAATGGATTAAAGCTTCAAGTTAAAGCTAGGTCATCCTTCATGCCTATGGGTCCTGCAATGCGGGACTCAGTCTATGGAATTTTTCCTTTCCAGTGTCATTCCAAATGGTGGAGTTACAAAACAAGCTTGAGACCACCTGCCTCAATGCTCTTCGATTTTGCATTGAACAAACAATTAAATTGGTGCATCTAATGACTTCTTGAGAGAATAAAAAAAATTTCTAAGTGCCTAAGTGTCTTGACCAACCCCTTGAAACCTTAAGGTGGAAAATTGAATGTGGGTGGCTACATGTGGGTTATCATTCCCTCTTTGCCATCTCCCTATTGTTGTCTCTTCAAAAACACTATCAGCCTAGGGAAACGCACATCCTTGGGCCCGTGTTGCCCTATCTTCCCCAAACGAGAGCCAAATGATGAATTTTAGCAAATTTTATGGTCTCTAAAATATGAATTGCTTGATCTAACAACTATTTCATAGGATTTTGCTAATGCTCTCCTTATTTTATACATTAATATGCTTAACACACCTCTATTTCTAGGATTTATGGAATTAGTTGCAGGACCATTGGTGGTGTCCGTAGAGAAAGACAAGGGGAAAAAGTCTCCCAAAGTTCCAAGAGGAAAGGAAGATAAAGACTAGATGAAGTACCAATTCCATGGGGTGGAAATCACCTCCAAGGTCACATCTATGTGGGACTGAATATCAGATACCAACCTTAGGAAAGTTTACATAGATGAATTCTAATAGGATCATCACCAACCCCACTACAGACAATGCAAAGAGAATTAGAAAGAGTGGTTTGGACAAGGTAGCTAGTTTCCCGCCTGCTCTCATGGCCCCAAAGCTAGTGATGGCCTATAGAGAAGCTTATTAGGAAAAAAGCAGAAGGATTGTGGATTGTAAGGGTAAAGTGTTGGTCGACCTATTCACCAGGTTCATAGGGAAAAAATTCCACATTCCTACTTTTGACACTATGGAGGAAACAACAAAGCAAAATGCTACAAGTATGTGGAAGGTTGACCCTCTAAAATGCAAAAAGTTGATCAACCAATACTAGTTAAAGGAGAAAAGGGGGAGCACTAACAAGGTGCCCCAAGAATTGTTCAAAAGTGATTTTTATGAGGAATATCATGACTTGGTGACCTTGCTAATTAGAGTCATGGGAATCCCAAATGTAGCCTACTTCCAAGATTGGATGTTTTACTTCATAGAAGAGATTATCAGAGGAAAGTCCAAGTTTCACTGGGTTGAAATGATTAGCAACTATTTGCATTAGGAGTTCCTGGTAGACAAGAGGACCTCCCAATTCTATATAACCTCTTATTTGGTCTATCTTCTAGCTAACTCATTTACTTACAGAGGTTTATTTGTCACATAGAGCTCGACTCCAAGAAGAGAGTTGAAAGTATATGATAGGAACCCACAACTACAATACTACAATTTCAAGAAGGATTACTATAGGGTGAATGATGCCTTCATTGGGTACATTATCAAACTTCTCAGTGGGGACTTTGAGAGGAGAGTCTCACATAGTGCTCGTGCATTCATCCATAGGTTCAAATTTTTATTCATACAATTCCTCAAATTTAGTTACATCCAAACAGAAGGCTTCTCTGAAAGGCCATACAAACTGCCTTGGTATCCAAACAACTAGCTAATCTTGCTAGAAATCTCTAGGAAATTACAAAATGCACATACTCTCCTCAGTGGAAAACATCAAGCAGCAATACCATATCCCCTCACATTCAGGCATGGAATTTATGCCCTCGTAGGTGTCTAGTATGTGAAATATTTCAAGAAGGAAATTATTGAATATAATCTAGGGATCCGCACTGCTTGGCCAAGGATGGATCCATACGGTAAGTTAAAGAAGTTTGTTGGAAGGGAATATGTCTACTTGCACAACATTGAAGACTTTTGAGCTAATTTTTGAGATGACAAGGAGGTATGCATGAGAAATTATATGCATATGACTGCCTACTTTGTCAAGATGGTCAAATTATTCCTGATACAAGATTATATCGTAGAAGATGAAAATACTATCATAGATCAAAAGTTTGAAGTTGTTGCCAACTTTTCATTGCCCCTAATAGACTGGAATGAAGAAGAGGTCAATGACCTAGACATTTTGACAAAGCCTATGGAGCATAGAACAAGACAATGGATCATTGCACAAATTGCTTAGTTAAAGATCCAAGGGGCTACATTAACATATGGCAAGCTCGAGGATGAGCTCAAGAGTGAAATAGATAGTGGAATTGTTGTTTCCACAATCGAGGAATCTCCCAAGTCTCTTCTAGCCACTAGATCAAGGAAAAGAAAAGAAGTGTTAGAGCACCAACCTAATCATAAGGTGTATTTGAGGAAGGCTTCAGAGGGTGAGACCTCAAAGAAGGAAAAGAAGTTGGGAAGATTCTCTAAAATGCTCACAATCCAAGAAGATCCACTACATGACGGAAAGGAAGAAGAGGCTAAGCAATCAAAGTCACCACCTGCTACCTCCACTCTTCCCATCACTGCCACTACCACTACCACTAGTACTCCTCCTCTTCCTACATCTCAAGCATTACCCACTTCCTCTCCACCTACAAAGGACATTTTAGTTCAACTTGCCTCCACCTTTCCAATTGATCCAATAATAGTGTGAGACTCCTCGTCCTCTACAACTTCTCCACTATCATCCTCCTCAATGTCTCCCTTAACTACAGTCCCTTCAACAGCCATAATTACTATGCCCTCCCTTAGTCTACTAGAGGCCTTTACCCGACATATGCAGAATATACCCATGGAGCTGTTTGGAGTACTGATGAATCCTATTGTCTAGGCTGCCTTGACTCAAGTTGTTTGCTAGTCTCCTTGTCCCTCTTCTAATAGAACCACCAAAGATGGAAGAAACCATGCAAACTTTAGAGGAAATGGAGAGACAATAGAGGGAGGCTGCTAAAGAAACAAATGGGGAACATGAGGATCCCTGCAAGGATGACTACCATGAGCACCTAGAGCATTAGAATGTGACCATTGATGAGGTGGTATATGAAGAAGAAGGGTCACAGCCTTTGAAAGAGGATGTTGAACATCCTAGTACCAAATATGTAGTAGATTCCTCTGATCAAGAGCTCGAGGAAGAGTTTTATAAACAACTCAAGGACATGATGGAGGAGGTTGAGAGGTAGTCTTTTGAAGACAAGGAGGAAAAAAGTGATGTCATGAAAATATCTATAGAGCCTTTAGTAAAGGGACGAGATGAAGGCCTCAATCAAGAAGAAGAAGCACCTCATGAGGAGGAGGAAGGAGAGAAGGGAACTGAAGCTGGAGAAGAAGATAAGCCTTAAGAGAAGGCTAAAATGAAAACAAGCCTTGAGCTAGAATGCCATGAAGAGATTAAGGAAGAAGAAGAAAAGGTAACTAGAGGGGAGGACAACCCTAAAGAAGATGTAGATACTACTGGGCCAGCCAAGGAAAAGACTATATTAATTAAGGACTTGGATGAGGAAGAGGAATAAGAGAAAATATAGCAAGAGGCCTCAAACCACAAGGAAAGAGAGATCCAATGTACTCAAAGAGACGAAGGTGATCATGAATCACCAAAGGAGGGATCTCAAATTCTAGATTGGCTAGAAAAGCAACCACAAAAGAAGACCCTCACTCTCATGGATCCCAATGAAAGATTGGAAGCTATCTTAACATAAGATCAAATAGGAGCAAAGAAAGAAAAGAAGTTGAGGGTCTGATCCCACATCACAATGGATGTGTCTGGATTGAGGACAGTACAAATTTCCACTCCAGTAATGGACAAGGGAGAAGGAGTTTGCTATAATATCTCCACCATTGACTTGGGTACTACTATAAGGGATCAAAATATTGATTAGCTCCAGGGGTCAATCGCCACGATCATTCATCAAATGAGTAAGGACCAATCCTCCAAGGAGGGGTTGAAGGTACAAGTGGCAGACCTCACCACCTACATACAACAGTGGTCTTCTATTGAGGAGCTACCAATGACATCGTTTCCCCCACCCTTGCTTCTCTCCAAAGATCACCTAAGCAATATGGAAAAGAGAAAGAACTAGACCAAGGCTACTAAAGAGTGGTTCTGGTGAGTGATCTACAATGGTGATATGGGAATTGGCCATGCTGTTTCAATGACCAACAAGTTTTGGGAAGTACAAAAGTAGCTCGAGGGCACTAAAAGAATCTATAATAACTTCTTTGAGCTATATAGGATTACATATCCTAAACTCAAGGCTATCCTCAAGATGCTCAAGAGAACCTGGGAGAAGGAGCTCACCATAGTGAAGGATGATCACTAGCTGGTTGAGATGTGGAAAATGGGCATAGACCACAAAAGAGAAGTCTTGGAGTGGGTGCTCCATGAAGTAGAGCTCGACCTAGAGTGGGTATAATAACATAGGGAAAATTGTGAAGAATATCTAAAGCTCATGACAGATTATGACATGCTAGCTGTCAAACTAGACCCTGAGAAGATTAGGCCATATTTTCATAAGAAAATGGAGAATGGGGCCACAAATTCATTAGTGTTGGACTTCATGGATTTTGTTGTCTGGGCCTTCACCCAATCAGAGTAGGTAATCAAGAAAATGCTTAAGTGTACCAAGAATTAGGAGTTGATCACTAGTAGATCAAAGAAGCTATCCTTCCAAGTTCTTCAATTGGACATCATTGAGTGAGATAAACTTTAGGTGCTAATGGGAAAATTCATGGAATATGCATTTGTCCAAAAAAATAAAGGAAAACTAGTCATAGATGATGAGTTCCTCACAGTGTAGCTATAGCCAAAAGGGAAAATCACTATAGGAAAAAAGTGCTACAGTGATAAGGCACAAGAGGACAAAACAGCAAAAAAGCTTAGACATGTATTTTTAAATTGTAAAATATTTGGGGTAGGTGAAACCCTAATTGTGAATCTTGGCCACACAATGAGATTAAATCTTGGCCATTCATTTTTCTTTTTGAAAACTATAAATAGGAGGTCTCCTCTCATTTTTAGAGAGAGTTGAATTGTTGTAAAGACATGCTGCCAAAATTCTAATAGAAATTCATTACTTTTGGGTGGATTCTTGAGTTTCCTTCATGTTTCATGATTCATCTCCTCATAGTTTATATATTTGAGTAGATTTAATTTGTTGTTCATTGATGTTGAAGAATATTTCTATGTTGATGCCCTTGTTCATGTTTTTTTTTGTTTGTTGATGATAAACAACAATGTAAAGCTAGTATGAACATAGATTCTTTTTTGCACTTAAATTTTAGGGTATGTGTAAGATCATGATGGACCAAAAAGTAGCGATATGATGGGTATTTGTAGGGTATGTGGCTGATGAATTTTTTTTAACCCAAAATTGATGAAATGAAAAGGGTTTTTAAAGGATATTTTCAACTTTCCACCAACATAAATTATGATTTACTTTAAATTTAATAAATAATTATTATTCATTTTCTATTTGAATTACAACTAACGTCCTGATTGATAGGCTGGTTGAAAAATATCTATAACTTTCAAATGGTATCACTTTTTTGGAATCCAAAGCATGTATCACATTGTATGCTTCACATACTATAGGCTTAAAAAAATAAAAAATAAATTTCATGATGTTTTGACCAAATTAAGGTGGTCAAACATATGAGTTTTTATATTTTTTAAAAGTTGTAATAAAAAATTCATAATTAATTATTTACTTGGAAAAAAATTACAAAAAAAAAGCATCACATTCGGACATGAGTCATATACTTATGTCTAAAATCTTATAAAAAAATATTATCATTTTATTGTAGTTAGGGTGGTCAGACATACACCTACTTCTTATTTTTTCCCTAAAATTTAAGTACTACTACATTGAAATTTAAAATTTTCACCAAATAGATTTTTTTTTCTAAAATAAACCTAGTAGTTTAGAAACTAAATTCAATTTTCTATAGATTCTATTCTTACATATTTTTAAAATAATATAGATAACTTATTGAAATTTTTATGTTAAGTTTCCTAACTCTGATTTTTCTGAATTTTTTGCCACTTAAGGGCCTGTTTTTTCCATGATGATCTTGCACATACCCTTCATCTTTTATTCATGCTTCATGGTGAATGAACAATTGAAAATATGCAAACCTTAGAAGATAGAACTAGTTTCATGATATTGTTAGCTGATTTGGTTAAGTGGAACTTAATTTCAGGAAGGTTGTCCACTGTAGTATCCTCCATTATCACTATTCATTAGTAGTTATAGGTCTAGTAACTTATTCCTTTCCCTTTCCTTTTGATATTTCTTTGAAATAGTAATTTAGGAAAAAAAATTGCATCATTATAAAGCCAAATCTGATGATAAAAGTGGAGTTTTAGATTGCTATTTTGAACTTGCAGCAATTGCACTTCAACTCCAAAACCTTAAGAATTCCAATTTAAGGAACCAATCCCACTTCAACTTAACATACACAAGACTACCTTGTGATTACCAAAAAATAACATGAACCAACTTAGATATTCCAATCAAGTCATGACTTGACATCTAAGAGACCTTGGGATAGTTTTCTGCAATGTGCTTGTAGGAAATTATCTTTCAAGAGAGGTGACACACTTATGCATTACCTGTGTTGAGAAGTGGAAAAAAACCCATCAACATAATTTGTAAAGGGAAGGTTTTTGGTCAGTTTTAACTGAAGGAGTAGTTAGGAAACTATTCTAACATCTTTAAAAATCCTTGTGGAGGCAAAAAATACAAAAGAACATTATATCTTGAAGCAATTTTGAATAAAAGTACCCTATTTCTACAAAATCAATGTTTTCCTTGTTTGTAAGCACTGTATGACATGTACAACATCACCAAGGCATAAATTTTAATTTTTTTTGGTATATTAGTGAGTTATCTTTCAAATAAACCTATTTCAAGCAAATTTCATTAAGTATAAAGCTTTTTAGAGCTACTTTTCTAAGAGTAGTCCAGTAACCCTCATTTTAAGGGTTTGAGAGTCAAATAATAGCATAAATAGCCATCCCATCGATGTAAGTCTTTGTAAATTAGTGGAATGGGTTAATTTAAGTTTTTTTTCAATTTGGTTGTGTTTTCAAAGTAGGGGAAAACAAGTTGCATGAGTTTTGTTGTTTCCCTAGTTATTTTTCATCATTTTTGAGCATGAATGCATTGCTAGAAGTTGGGGTTTCAAGAAAAGACTTTGGGATGGAGTGGGAAATGGTTTATTAAGTATGTATATACCATATTTATGTTTCTTGGACCTTGGTGAAGAGTTTTGAGGTCAATGTGTAGAGAACCAATAAACCCTCTTGCATATGAGCCAAATTAGGCCTCTAGGACGACATGACAACCATTTTTATGAGGTTACTTTTCAAAAAAACCCTATATTATTTTTTGATATGTTGAATTAATCAATAAAGGGTATTTGAAACTAGGTTTATTTTTGGGAGATTCAAATTGGTTGGATAATTACATCCATTTTTTCCATTTGGATTCCTACATGCAATTTTGGCCTCTTGAGTATGAATGATCGAATAATGAAGGAACCAATGCTCTTAGGGAGTTTGGTTGGTCTAATTCAGTAAATATTATGATGTCTAAAGTGTGTTAGAGGTTCTTTTAAATTTTGATACGTTGAAGTCACATTTTGGTGTATTTGTAGCCATGGAAACCATGTTTCTTTGAAGTGAATTTGTGAGTGTTTAGGTGATCAATCAAAATTTAGTGTTTTTTGTCTTTGAAAACTTGTGAAGCCCAACATGCTTTACATCATATCTGGAGTGTACTTATATTTCTCATATCTATCTTTAATCTGAATTGTTTGAGTTTTGGTACTCCACAACATTGGATCCATGTGTTATAGTGTGTGGAAGGTTGAATAGTTGTACAAAATGAGTATGTTATTTAGGTGTATGATGTTGTGAAGGATATGTTGGATTTTAGGGTGTTGATGGAATATTCCAGATTGTGTTTAAGTGTTGTGTGGAATGTGAGTCATATTTGGATTTGGTGAATCTTGTACTTAAAAGTTTAATGGTGTTAACACAAGTTTGGTTGACCTTGGGTGTTTACACTAATTGTAGATATGTTTTGATGTTTCTAGAAGCATGGAATGGCATATATATGTGGATTTAGGTTTGAGTTAAGTTGTGACATGGTTCACCTTCATTCCTCTCCATCATAGGAATTCTTTTGTGCCGACCTAATTTGAATTTGCATGGTTCAGGTGCATAGCCGACCTTGTAGATTATTTCCATTGTTGATGATGGAATATATGTGTGTTGAGTCGATGAAGGATTTTAGAGTGATGTGTCTGTGATATGAATTATGATGTGAAATATAATGTGAGCTTTAACAACTAATACTATTGGAAGTAGTGAGTAGAAGGTGTCTACATTCTACAAATAGAGTATGAATGTTCTAGTGAAATAGTGGTGGAACCTTTTTGTTGCTTTGAGATGGATTTCTCATTGTAACAATATTATTTCTTCTTCTTTCTATTATGGTAGTGAACCATTGGTAGTGAGCTCTTCTTTCTTTTGAGCAGTGAGTGCTCCAACAATGAGCCTTTTGTATTTGATGTTGCAATTATTTTATATTGAGAGCAAACCCTCACTATTTCTTTTCCCTTCTTGGGTTTTCCACATAAATTTGGTGTTCTCATATGTTTGGATGTGTCTGCAAAATGTTACTGTTTCTCATGTTTATGTTCTACTAATGCATGATAAGGTTTTAATAGTTGTTAAGGGTTTAAAGACTAATATAGATCTAAATGTTAATGAGGTTTTGATGTTTTAATGTACAACTGATTCACTCCCCTTCATAGTTATCTTGTGCATTCAAAAATTGGTATCAGAGGAAGGTTCCTTACAAGAAAGATTAACCACTTGAGGTAGATCTAGGATGGTGCACAAGAAGGTGGCTTTGGGCTATTTAATGGATCTAATTATGCATTCTAGAAAACCAAGATGGAAGGTTTCCTTATTTCTTTAGGGTTTGGAGTTTGGAAGTATGTTGAAATTGGATATACAATTCCTACAAATGGTCTGAGTACTGATGATGAGACCAAGGAATATGTTGGTGCTTTTTCTAGCACACCCTTGGAATTCTCTAAAGGGTAGCCAACCCTTATGGTTAAGAATCCTCAAGGTGGATGGCCAACATGACAAGCAAGGACTCTAAGGTCTTTACTCATTCACTTTAGGCTTTGTGGGACCTAGGAGGGTGTTCCTTATTGTGTTCATTATGATCTATTTGATGGAGAGAACTTCTATGCATATATTTGTTCCTACTATTTGTAAATGAGCATAATTCACCAAAGATTTGGCCAATCTTTTAGTAAATAACTATCAATTTTCTAGGAACAAGGGGATATTTCAAATTCATGTTTCATAATTGAAATATTTTTAAATGAGTTTTATTCTCATTTGAACCCATAGCCAGGCATATCACCAATTTATTTAGTTGTAAGAAAACTTAACAATTAGATCAATGCTTTCATCAATTGGGTATACAGTGTCAAATATGCAACAACCAATAATATACAAGTTATTTAATTCAAATAATGGTGTACTATTTTTAGAGTGCTTTGTATCTTGAAAACTCACAATACCAAAAATGTAACTTCTCATCAAATCTGATGCAAATTCTCACAAATTTATGACCCTCTTAAAGCATTTAATTAACTCTTTAAGTCAGCCAAAATTAGGAAATACATTCAATTACAAATTTGAAGATAAATGAGAATACCCTTGATATTTTCATCTATAACTTGCAAAAATTTACAAAAGGAGAGTATGCATTCTAGAGATAAGATTTGTTTCAATATCTATAGCTCATATAAAACTAATTTAAGACTATTACATATATGGTTTGTATCCAAGATAATTTTACTATTCTATTCATTAATCTTCCTACAGTATATCCTTCCCATACTTAACTTCTACCCAGATTAGTTAATGGACTCAAAATCGAACCCTCTATAATGAGCCTTGAAATCCCACTAGATGAGGGAATAATAATGGTCATTTAGCATGCCTTTTGAATATAAATTGAAATTTCTGCATTATCATGAATATGCATGCTATATTTTAAGGCCTTAAGAAAATATATAGGAAGTTTGCATGATAAAGGCTTAAGGTTGTAATTGTAGAGGGAATTTGATTTTCCTTTTGCAATTATAAAGTACATCAGACAAGGTTTGTAAAAGTGTGAGAAAATGCAATATCAGTGTATGCATCCTGATAGGGGCCCAAATATAACAATGTATAATGAACAACCCTTATCGTATCAGGGAAATTTTAGTACCAAAAGGTATAGGGTCATTAATTTTTGTAATATTTTTGGTTATCCAAATTTTGTACAACCCAAGATCAGAGATAAGGTACTAAAGTTTAATGGTGAAAAGTTTGAATCAACAAGCAAACATCTGCAGGAGTTTGCTGATATGATGGGAGATTATGAAATGGATTTTTAGGATGTGGTCATGAAGTTGTTTGTTCAATCTCTAAAAGGAGATCATGTGAGAGAATGGTTTTATTTTCTACTAGCATCTTCTAGACATTCCCAGGTTGAATTTAAAATGATATTCATGGAAGAGTTTGGTGAGAGAGTAAATCCAAATGTAGTAAGGAAATTTTTTATGGAGATCTGTAGAAGTGGAGATGAGTTGATCCCTTCTTTCAATCTTAGATTCATCAAAGCTATAAGGGATATCCCTGAAAATATGAGACCAAATGATGTTGAATGTTTGGTTGTGTACCTTGGTGCATTTGAAAACAAGATGAGTTACCTGTTAAGGGATAAAGAGCCTACCACATCTCATCAAGCATATCAAATTTCCATGAATATTGAAAACAATTTGAGGTACTCAACTATGAAAGGACATTTGGTTACTAGTGTAGGAGAATCAAGTAAATTTCATGTAAATGAACAACATGTATCAGGTAGTATAAATATTTTTCAAACTGAGAATGTATCTACTACTTTTTTTCCCCATCACCACAATGTGTAGACCATAATCAAATCCCATCAATGCATCAACAAAACTCGGGAAGAATTGACCAAATGTCTTTTGTTGAGAAGTTGTATGAAATGAAAAGATATGTAGGGGAATCACCCTATGATTTGTTCTCAAAATTTTTGGATTCCTTGATAGAGGTACCCAAGAGTGTCAAACCTAATGATTTAATAAGAATTGATTTGTTTTGTGAGGTTTACAAGCTAGGGCTTAGTGAATTGCCAAAAGAATTGAAGCCTCATGGTCTTGATCAAGTGGTTGATTGGATAAGGATTGAAAATGAGATCAAATATGATCATGTACAACATGTTATCTCTTGAAATGTCAGTAATAATTTTCATGCCAAAGAAGATCAAAAAGCAATGCAAGCAAATGAGGAGAATATATCAGAATATGAACAATTGGTTAATGATTGTTGTCATTTCACAAGTAACATAGATGCAAATCCATACAAAAGTGATGAGGATGAAGATACACCGTATAAGGAAAAAATAGTGTTTCATGATTCTTGTCCTTGGGATGTCCTAGATTGTGAGCAAATGCTAGGGGTGCAAAAGGAAGCCACATGTCCTGATTTGATTAGTGACAGTGGTGCACATGTTAAAGTTGTGCCACAAATCAATGACCAAGGTAATAGAATTGAACTTGGTTGGTCCTTTGTTGATTATAATTCTTCTTATGAAATAGAGACGAAATCTCTTACTTCAAGTAGAGGATATGATGATAGCCATGAGATGGTGTACTTGCTTGGGAGTGAACGATTTTTTTCATGTGAAGAGTTCTCAAAATGTGGATCAATAATCTTGAATACAAATGATGAAAATGATGTTGAAAATATCTCACTTTTCTCTTCAAGTGATTACAATGACTTTGTATGCATTAGAGATTCTAGGGATTGGGATCCTTATACTGAGAAAGCAAGGGTATGTACAACAACAGTGAAAGTGTGGAAAAATCCCCTATATGATGAACCTTCACAATTAGGTGAGATGAAAAATGATGTTCCTTACTGGTGTAGAAATAACCCACTCTTTATTGAAAATTTTGATGATGCATCTAACATAGGGTTAGAGTGTGGCGACAAACAAGAAAAAAAAAATGTTGATGGGCTCTTGGAAAGTACTACTTATGAATACATGGGATATGATATAAATGAGATGGGGAGTGAAGACTAGGTTGATATTAAAGTTTTTGATTGTATCCTTGAGGATGGTGACCTTGATTCAAAAGATCCCTAGTCACATGAAGGATGAAATGGTACAAATATTGGTGAAGTCACTTGTTCACAAGTGAATGAGCAAACTATATTGAATGAATAACAAGAATGTAACTTATTTGTTTTGTCAATTGAACATGATATTTTATCACATGGTAAGGAATTTGAAGATAAGGATGTCATTTTCCATGGTGACAATCCTAAATATAGTGTTGGTATTGAGGGAGATGCAAATAAATGTACCCATTTCCTTATGGTTCATGGTTGCATGCTTGAAATAGTGGCTGAATTATCAGCCATGCATGATAATAGGGATGACATATACTTTGATAATGGAAGGGGCCTATTCTTGTATGATCAAGTTGTGCACCCAGATGGGTACATGGGTTTTGAACTAGCATTGTTGCATGTTGGTGAGGAGAAATGATTTGATGATTCTTCAAATTGTGTTGATATTGCAAGATTGTTTGATCTATGTGAAGAGTAGCTTAGGGGTGCAAATAACAATGGAGGTAGTGTCAATCAATATTAAATGGGTTTTAGATGCTTCTTTTTTAATGTTCCTTACCTTTGTAATATGATTATGGGTTGCTTTTTGGTGTGGAGGACAACAAGAATGTTGGTTTAGATATCAATAGATAGTATTTAGATGTACTTGAGCCAAAAACCCTATGTTTTTCTCCTTGTTATAATATCCAATTTAGGAAGATTCTTGAATATGAATCCTTTTATTTTGATGTACCTGAGGATTGCTTATAGAGCATATGTCAAAATGTTTATGGGGGTATTCAATTTGAAATGAAGGTTGAATATGATGTGAGAACCAATAATGTTGATGATTAGATGGAGTATGGATATTTCATTTTCCCAAATGAAATCAAATGATTTGACATTCAGTCAAATTAATGAACAAGCTAATCCTAGAGGCATGGCACATGGGATTAACTATGTTAAACACAGTAGAACTGATGTCATGAAAGTCCCTAGTACAATTTCTAATCCACTACAAGTCACATAGGACAAGGTATTTGATAGAGGAAAGACGTTTCTTTTAAGTTTTTGGGGCCATGTGGCTTCCAATTTGGAGAGTGAAGCCTAAGGAATTAAGGGAGGCTTCTAAAATTGAAATTGAAAGCATATTGTATATTATTGTGATTAGTGTATATAGGTTTGGTGTGGTGTGTTTGCTTTCAGTTGTGTATACTTTCCTTGTTTGGGAAAGTTCCTAGGTCTTTTGTACTTCTTCCCTATACTGCTTTAACTCAAGATCTATATTCTCTCTATACCAATTGGGGTATACATCCCCAAGCATGAGCCATTGATAGAGCTCCCAATTTTCTTACAAATTTTGTACATATCCAGATTCTGATCATTATTGTGAGCTTTGTGTCCAAGGATGGGGTTAGGGTTTTGGTTTGTGAACCCTCTTTGATAATGTTCTATCTTAAAACCCTTTGGGCATTTTAATTTTACATTGACTCACTACATCTGTTCACCGGTTACTTAAGTTATCATTTGATCCTTTGAATGCATATTCTCACCAGCCCCCTTTGCCTAGGAAATTCGAACACCTGTGCATTATCCCACTTCAAATGTCCTTGAAGTTTGAAGAAATATTTCACTCCAAAAGACTAATGTTTAAGTAATTTTCCCAAGGGTCTAATTGTCATCAGCCTAGCCATGGCCCTACTTTTAAAAATAACTTTGTTTTGCATGTAGGATTAGTACTCATTTGATCTCAAAATTTGATCAAAGTCATTCCCCACTAGCTCATAGAATTAAGATGTTGGTTCATTGAAATCCATGAGGTTTGTGAAATGTGGAAACATTTCCTAATACGGAAGTGGGGCTCAACCTCCACTATTGAGCCTATCATATGATGTTTTAATCTGATGGTGATGATCAAACACTAGGGATAATCTTAGCCATTCTCCACTAGATTGCTAGAAAAATATGATATCTTGATAAAAATTGTGTGGTATTTGAGCTCGCGACATGTGGTTTGATCCACTTTCTTGGAGAAATAGGTGTGGTATGTGGATGGATGATGTGGCTTCCAACTTGGATGAACACTTTTGGCTAGAAATTATCAAGCGATGGTCTCAATGAATTCAAACCCAGTCAACTCAATATGGGCTATTTGATTCACCACCTCATCAAGAAATCAACAACCAACATTCAAAAATGAGAAATAGGCATGTGATAGCAATTTTGGCTCTACAAGGAATAAGCATTAACGACTATTTTTCTTTAGGAGTGATCAATTTGATCTTGTTGCATGCAAAGAGTTAATTCCTTGTAATCATTGAGAATGATAGATGGATTTTCATGTACCTAATAAATTAACGGTGGTGATATAAATTCCAGTGGTCAATCACCTATTTGCTCATGTCAGTTTCATCGAGCATTGATGATCAAAATGATCAAATTGCTCAATAAATGTGGTTTTATGGCTCTCATTCTCATGATTACGATCAAGAGATAGAGTTTACTGAGTTCATAAGGAAGGTGAAATCACTTGGGTCTACATCTATGGAGTTACATTTTTAAAAAAGTTGAGTAAGCCTACTACTTTTGTGTCATTGGTGTAGAGTTCCCTAAGGTTCAATGTGAAAAAATCTCACAGTGATGTTCTAAAATATGAAAAAAACATACCCATAGCCACTTTGACTCTGAAGGAAAAAGGCAAGGAGGAGGTTTGTGGTGAGAAGTCTACACCAGTTACTACCAGAAGAAGCCATAGGTTGAGAAGTTGGGTCATGACTATAGAAATGACAGATGCTAAAGGTAAAGAGTCTATAGGATTTGTTAGAGGAATGTGAAGAAAGGTAAGATATGGATAAGCTTCTTTTGGATAGAAAGACTCCCCACTTGACATTATTGATATCCCCTTGGAAAGTGAGACTAAAATAGATTCGGGTTACCAACAATACCTCTTGATCCTAAATCAACTGGCATCCCCAAGGGTGGAAGTAATATTAGTTCCCCCAGTTGCTATAAATACTTTGAGTGGGTGTGATTACTCTATGAATTGCAAGGATAAAGATGAAGAAGTGGTGGTGGTTTCTCCTCCTACTTCCATGAAGACATGAAGTGGGCGGGTATACCATGGCTCTAGTGTTGGTTCTTTTTTTGGTTTTGGGTGATGGAGGTGGTGTTTGGGTCTTGAATTTTGTTGTGATGATGATATTACTATGGTGGTTTTTCTTGAATTCTCTATGTATGTTGGTTTTTTAGTTTTCATGCTAACTTTGAACGCCTGGAGTTGATACTATGAAAAATTTTGGCCCGACGTGGGTATGGAGTGCAGTGTTTCATTGGCGGTTAAAGGTAACTTTTGGTGGCATTGGCTGGCTCCTTTTTGTGAAAATGTTATGAATTTTGTTTCCTCTATTCAACAAATGATTACTGATAACTGTTAGAGGAATTTTTGAAATGAAATTGAAATTTGGGCTGAAATGAAATATTTTTGAAATGTATTTGTAATGACCCTGATGCTTGTTGCTCCCTTAATCTATAAAAGGGATTTAAATGTTCATTATAGAGGGTTCAATTTTTAGTCTAGTAACTGGTCTAGGTAGAAATTAAGTACAAGAAGGATATACTATAGGAAGACTAATGAGTAGAATGATAGAATTTCCTTAGGTACAAACAATGTATGTAATAGTATTAAATTAGTTTAATATGAGCTACAAATATGAAAAAGCTCTTATCTCTAGAACACATACTCTCCTTTTGTAAATTTTTGCAAGTTATAAATGAAAATATCAAGGGTATTCTCATTTATCTTCAAATGTGTAATTGAATGTATGTCCTAATTTTGGATTTGACTCAAAGAGTTAATTAAATGCTTGAAGAGGGTCATAAAATTTGTGAGAATTTGCATAGGATCTGATGAAAAGTTATTTTTTGGGTATTGTGAGTTTTTAGGATGCAAAGCACCATAAAAGTAGTCCACAATTATCTAAATTAAATAGCTTGTATATTACTAGTTGTTGTATATTTGACCACATATACACAATTGATGAAATCACTAGTCTAATTGTTAAGTTTTCTTACAACTAAATAAGTTGGTGATATGTCTAGCTTTGGGTTCAAATGAGAGAAAAACTCATTTAAAAATATTTCAATTTTGAACATGAATTTGAAATTTCCCCTTGTTCCTGGAAAATTGATAGTTATTTACTAAAAGATTTTCCAAATATTTGGTGAATTACATGTTCATTTCCAAATAGTAGGAACAAATTTGTGCATAGAAGTGTTCTCCATGAAATAGATCATAATGAACACAATAAGGAACACCCTCCTAGGTCTCACAGAGTCTAAGGTGAAGGAGTAAGGTCCTCAAAGTCCTTGCTTGTCATGTTGGCCATCCACCTTGAGGATTCTTGACCATAAGGGTTGACTTCCCTTTAGAGACTTCCAAAGGTGTGTTGGAAAAAACACCAACAAAATATATGAACAATGGAAAAGAAAGGTATTCTCTCTTGAGTGGTCTTTATAGTTTAGAACTTATGAAAGTTATGAGTCTTAAAACTTTTGGTGAGATCTAGAAAAAGCTAGAAAGTATCTATGAAGGAAATAATAAGGTCAAGAAAGCAAAGTTGTAGAATTTGAAGACTAAATTTGAGACACTAATGATGACAGAAGATGAAGATCATATAAGTTACATGGATAGAGTGGATGAATTTTTCAATTCCATTAGAGGTATTGGAGGAAAAATTAAAGAAGATGAGGTGGTAAAGAAGGTATTACAAACTCTTCCTAAATCTTATAGTCATAAGGTTTCAACTATTGAAGAAGCTCAAAATTTAGATCATTATTATAGAGATCGATTGTTTGGTGCTTTAACTATTGTTGCATTGAGAGAGTTTGGTCCAAGTGATCCAAGAAAAGAGACAAATTTTAAAGTTGGAAACATAGAGAAGAATAAGGAGTCTGATCCAAATGAGTTTGATGAGCAAGAAGAAAACTTTGTGATGAAATTGGAAATGGGCATTGAAAAATACTAAGGAAAGTTACCTTTCAAATTGAACCATAGATTTTTGGGATATGAGGGCTCTCTTACTCTTCTAGGGTTTTGCACCTAAAAGGAGAGAGGAATCCCAAAAACCATAATGGCTCACTCAAGAATATACCCTTGAGATTCCAATGCAAAGATGATTGAAATATTTCTAAGGGGAATATCCTAGATGCAAAGAACTGATAAAAGAGATTGAATATGAATGCAAAACTATGGAAATGCACTTTGTTTGAAAACACAATTTGATAAAAAACTGACCTAAGAATGTAAACAAACTATAATAGAAATTAATGATATTGAAGAGGCACACCTAGAAACTATAAATTTATGGAGAGGAGCTCTAGAATCCTGTAAAAATCACTATTGATGCTCACTGGGAGACTTATACCAAGCTGGGCGACTTAGTCCCATTTTAGGGAAATTCTATTAGAATGGGTTTGAGACAAAAGGGTACCTAGAATTGTAGAAAATACTTTTCAAGCCTGGTAGTGGGAATAATTTTCCACTGATGGTGACTTAGTCCACTTCTATATTTCAAGAAATTCAAAGGTGCAATCTGTAGCTCCCAATTTGCACTTCAGCTCCTGATAGGTTTCTAGATCCGAAACTGCAAAATCTAACATGTAGGTGTTCTACAAGATTCCTTTAGGGTTTTGACCACTTTGAATGACTTTTATAAATTATTGATAACTTTTCACATGTTTCTCTTTGACAAATCTTCACACAAGACCTACAAAACACATGAAAAGAGGGGAAAAAGTGTTAAGGGTTAGTGAATAGGGGTTTTCCTTGGTTAAACACCAGTTTGATAATTAAAACCTTGAAAATGAAATGAAATGAAAGAGAATTATGAATTAACAACATGCAATGCTACAACTCACCAAAGCCTTGAAGTGGAAATTTGAAGATATGCAAGTAGAAGCTCCAATGGATGTATGCTTGAAAATTCCTAGGATGTTAAAGTGAATGCTTGATAATTGGTTAAATGATTAGAAAAATTTAGGAGATTAAGGAGGATGAAATGAGAGTAAAAACCATATATTTATACATGATTATATAAAATTTTCTAAAAATACCACATCACAGGCTGACCTCAAGGCTTAGAAAATAATATCTTGCCAGAATTTTGAAATAATTTTGATTTTTGAGCCAAGTGGGACCAAGTGGGCCTTTTCTTTTTCTTTTCCTTTTATTTTGTCTTTTTCTTGCATTTTCCTTTTGGGAATGATGCAAGGAATTGATACATTCATGTCTCTTTCATGTTTGTTGGAATTATTGCCTTAATCTCACAGGCTGAAACCTCTGAGAAAGCATGGTCACTCTGACATTCCTATTGTCTGGCTGACTAACAGTTTAATAACCTTATGTTTTGCTCATGTCACTGAGAAAAAGTTGATGTATTTCCAAATGGACGTATCGCTATGACATGGAGACTTGGTCAGATCTCTTACCAATATGGAATGTCTTGGCAACATAAGGGTTTGTTATTAGGTGCCTAGCATATGTCGGGCTAACCTATGGTGACTGTATACAATTGGAGTAACTCGAGGGTCTCAGTGAGAAGTCTTGGCGATATGTGAAGTCTTGTCAATTACATCTACTTGTGGTCGTTGGTGTAACTCATATGTGTCAGAATGATGTCTCAATGACAATAGGAAGTCTTGCCGATATTGGCATGACCTTTGGTCTATCTGGCTGATGTGGAAATTAGTATGACTTGTTCCTATCGGCATGTAGTCTTGATGACCGGGAGATGTCTTGCCGATTAGTCATCGGGATAATGAAAGGGGTTCGCTATGACCTCTTGGCGATAGCAGTAAGTTTGGCTGACAAAGCCACATGTGATCAGGTGTTTTTAGTGAGACTCTTAGTGAATGGAGTCATTAGAGAAAAACAAGGACTCTGGTATGAAGTCTCAAGGAATGTGGAATGTCTAGCCGACGGAAGGACTTTTCGATATGACTCCTAAGCTCGGTGTGATGTCTTGGTGAAAGATGAATGTATTTCCGACTATTATTAGGCACTCAGTATGACTTGAGACTTCAGTGTGATGTCTCAGTGAAAGCAATAAGTCTCACTGACTGTCAGATGCTTTGGTATAACATGAAGAGCTCGGTGTGATGTCTTGACAAAAGATGATTGTCTCACTGAATGGAATACTCACGTTAGCATGACTTGAAGACTTTGGTAAGAAGTCTTGGTGAACTATAGGTGTCTTGCCAATGGAAAAGCTAACATCGATATGACCTTTGAACTTCAGTATGATGTCTCATCGAATGGTGATTGTATCGCCGATGAGAATGTTGAGGTCGATGTGACTTGAAGACTTTTGTGAAATGTCTAGGCAAAGAGTGATAGTCTTGCTGACTAATGAACTCTTTGGAATACCTTGTGATCTTCAGTGTGAGGTCTTGGTGACATGACGAAGTCTTAGCGATAGCTCTCTGGACTTAGTGTAACCTCTTTTCGATGGGGACAACTCTTGGCGATATCAAATCCTGGTTGTGTTGGCATCGGGGAGACACGGTTAGTGTCTCACCGACATGCCAACATAGGTTGAACACCCTTGACCATTTGGATGACTATCCTACATGGTGTGACCTGGACGTATTATCTTCCATGCAAGGAAGTGGAAACATCTACGATGTTGAGCTAGGTGATTTGATCATTGTGATCCGATAGTTGGAATCAAACCATTTCACAGAGGCTATTGAGAATGAATGTATAGATGTATGCATTGGACGTTCTATGTGGTAGAGCTGAGAGCCAGAGAGAACAAGAGAAGAAGAGAGAGCTCGAGTGGTTGGCTAAAAGGCTGAGGCCATGAGGCTGAAGCAGAGGAAGAGAGTGGTAGGGTTTTGTTGTTGGAATCTCTCCTGACCATGAATGCCATAGTTGACCTCTCATGTTGAGTTTGCTACTATTTGTATCTAGAATGAACAAGATGTAATCTTTGAAAAGGCTACGAGCCTTAAATTGTATTGTAACCGTTTGTTGTTGAATAATACAATGGCTCGATCTTTGGAGTGTGGGGTTTTTTATCTAAAAGGATTTTCCCCACATAAATCTGTTTTTTCTAGTTTCTGCCTCATCTTTCATGTCTGTTTGGTTCTTGTTGTAGAATCTGTTAATGCATGCTATTAAATTTACATGTGCTTCTCTTAGAAGGATCAATGTGGGAAATAAACTGTGTCTGTTCCAATTTAGGACATAGTTGTACATGTCTTTGAGGCAACCTAATCAAAAATGAAAGTTACCAAAGGCACTACTGTTATGGAGGTTTCTCTAAGATGCCCCATTAGATTTCCTTAAAATGTTGACCCAAAAGGATTTTCCTTTTCCTTTTCTTTTTTCTTTTTCTTGTGTTTTCCTTTTGGGAATGACACAAGGCATTGAGACATTTATGTCTCCTTCATGTTGACCCAAAATATTTTCCTTTTTATTTTTCCTTTTCTTTTTCATTTGGCTTGTGTTTTCCATTTGGGGATGACACAAACCATCGAGAAACCCTATGGATCTTCCATGTTGACCCAAAAGGTTCTTTCTTTTTCTTTTTTTTTGCTTTGTTTGTGTCACTCTTCGAGTTTTACGTATTTGGGGAATGATGACAATTTCAAGCTCTCTAAACAACATTGTAGAAAAGAACATACTGACCCCAAATCCATAGATCCTTTAAGTGTTTGGTGTTTTGATTTTGGGGGAAACCCCTTCCTTTCTTTTCTTTTTCCTTCCCTTCAAATGATGTAGCCTTACTCAAAAACATATGACTTGACATAGGGCTTTCCAAGTTGGCTCTCATGTCTTTCTTCCTTGTTTTCATTTTTCATTTGCTACTTTAAAATAATTGATCATAGTACAGTGTGAAACAATCCCTTTAAAGTGGGGGTATTCATTGGCATTATTATATTTCATTTTTTCCATTTTCTTGGCTCTTAGTGTAGCCTTCTTACTTCATACGATGCATTTGTCAATTTGTGGATGACATTGGGTATTGTAGATGCGTAAAATGTATCGATTGACATTGTGCATCTAATCTCGACTACTAACATCATTTCATCTTGAATCATTTCTCGGTCTAACCATTTAATCAAGTTTCCTTATTTGATTAAATTCATCAAGTTCCCTCCCTTAATTAAATAAATCATTTTATCTAATTAAGTCTCTCTCTTTTTTTAATTAAATCAATCCATTTGATCTAATTATCCCTATTTAATTAAATAATTAGTTCTATTTGATTAAATCTCTAAAGTCTATCTATTAAATTAAATAAATTAAAACCTTATTTAATTTAATCTAACATCATCTCTTTTAATTAAATAAATCAAAATCTTTATTTAATTAATCTCTTATCACCTTCCTCTCATATTTGATTTAAATAAATCCACAAATCTAAGTCAAATTTGTCACATCATCTAACCCCCTTCATTAAATTAATTAACCTTGATTAATTTAATCTCATATCATGTCCCGTCCTCCAAAATTTACCACTTGCACATGAAAATAGATTTAATTGATTTATTAAATCCCTATTTTCCTCAACAAGGCATCTTTTTGGAATATTCTCCAAGTTTGAATTCAAAAATCCAAGTTTACATGTACATCCAACAAGTCATTTACTCTCTCTTACATGTCCTTTTCCTTGAGCCAAGTGGAATTTAATGCTTTATTTCTTCCCTCTTGCAAGTCATTTCAACAAAATTGAAATTCAAAAATAGGCATTTATTGGTACAATCCTCAAAACTTGCACATCCTCCATCCACTCATAGGTTGAAAAGTGGCATCTTGCCATTGGATGAATGTTAGTCCCACATTGCTCAATTTTGGACATTCATCCTTTAATATCATCTATAAATAAGAGGCTAATTCCCTCATTTGATCGTCCACAAATTATGCAAAGTTACCATGCTCAAATATCTATCAAATTCCATCCATCAAACTTGAATCTTAGCTAGGTTATGTAGGTTTTTAGCTTGGAGCATTCATCATCCTTTATCAAAGTGGATCAACTATCATCAACACATCAAGCTTGCATCATAGGAGTTGGGAAATGGCCAATTTTCACATCAAATTGGCACCAATTCCCCCATGGGATCATAATTTTGCTAGCTTCATTAGGATTCAATCTCTTTTATTGTATTTCATTGTGTTCTTCATTGCTTTTTTCCTAATTTGAGCTATGTTAATGGATTTCATGGGGAATCCTTGTTCTTACTTGCAATTTCTAACATAGTGTGTTTATTCTTATTGTTTTGCATCTATTATGATTTGGGTTCACACAGGTATAGTTTCCTTTATGAGCATGATCTATCTTAGCATATTACATTCCTCTTAGTGGCTTGATGTGATGCACTACATCCCCTAAGTTGCAAATTTTCTATCCTTTTATTGGTCCTCTCTTGGATATATTATACACAATGTTCCCTAAGTTAAAGACCTCACATGAACTAAGCAAGAATCCTTTGAACATCGATTGCACATTGTATTTTTCATTTTTTAAATGGCCACCTTGCATAACACAGCTTGCATGCCTATGGTTCCATTGCATTTGTTCATGAACTCCAAGCATACAAAGTTTTTCTTGTCCCATGAAGCTCAAAATTTTATTTTGTGGAACCTTATTAAAGTTATTAGGAGGTATAAATATGGTATGGTTGAGCAGGAATCCCATTCTGAGGAATGAATTTCCCCATAGCCACCTATGTGTGTGTGAGTGAATACTAGCCATGAGTGTATGTTTCTCACTTTTTGGGCCTTCTCACCTAGTGGAAAAACATGAGTTCTATTGCATTAGAGTGAGTATGTGTTTTCTAGACAAATAGCCTAGATCTGATCCACAATGGGATGGAACAATGATCAAAGCTTGATTTGACTCTTTTTCCTTCTCCTTCTCTCCCTTTCATTTTGTTACATCATTTTCATGTGTGTTCCTTTATGCTTATGTTTTTTTCACCATGGGATCTTGATCTTGGGGCTTGATCACTCTTGATTGTTTTTTTATCATCTTTATAGCATGGGTACATTTGGATCCTTCTTGATGTGCGTCTTTGGCTACTTTAGTGTGAGTTTGAAGCAAGTTCATCCTCTCACTAAAGTGGAGGCTAAATGTAGCATAGAAAAATGTATCTTTGGACATTTCCATGATCTTTTGGTTCTATCTTATTGATGTTGGCCTATTTTTTCCTATATTTAATGTTCTAATGTGGGAAACACATTCACATTAGGTCTTGTACTCTTAATAATCAATAAGAACTTTATGATGCCTAGTAAAAGTGTTGTGAAGTGTTGTAACACATTTTCACACTTTTCTAGGACCCTTTTAATATAATTCACTTAAATAACCTCTTTTTATCACTTACCAAGCCTTATTTCAAAGTGTTGTAACAAGCTTTCATGCTTTTCTAGGCTTTTCATCAATAATTTAACCCTTTCTTATGCTTAAATGGCCCCTTTATACACTTACAGTCCATACTTAAGTGTATATTTGAGATTAATCTTATTAAACATCATTAATACACTTTAATTCCTGACACCCACTTAAAACGCCAAAGTGGGACCAAGTTTCCAATAGGGGAGACTTTGGAACCAGTAGACTCATTTGATTCATATCCATATGGATAGAGAGTGTAAAGTACAATGCAAGAAAACCAAAAAATAGCCAGGGATTTTGCAAGCTCCACTAGGGTCTCAGGGATGAGCTAGCATCCATATGGATAGAGAGTGTAAAGTACAATGCAAAAAAACCAAAAAACCTACTAACTACCTAATTAATAGAGTTTTATGCTATGACCAAGATAGAAAATGCAAAAATAATAGAAATAACAAGAAGAATAATTTAACAATACTATGCTATAATTTGACAAGAGAAAGATGGTAGAAACAAACATTAAAACCCCCAAGTCAAGGCCTTCAAGAGCTTCACTTGATGAAAAAAATACACACAAAATATTGAGAAAATGTTGGGTTTGTGTTTATAGGATTGCCTCAATTAGTTCTCTGCTTTGGTGCTTGCATCTTCATGGACAACCATATAGCAGTGATTGTAGAAAGATGATAACAAGAGTATGGAAATGGAAATACCAAGCAATACTTAAAGAAAAAAATTATACTACACAAGTAGATGATGCAAAAGTAAATGGATGGATATTACCTTCTCAACCACATGAACTCAAGAAAAATGGAGGTATATGTGAGCTCACAAGCTCTCCAAAGACAATGCTATCACAAAAATGAAGAGGAGGAGCCAAAAAAGTAGCAACTTGTAGCTACAATGGTGGTAATGAAATGCGAAGGAGATGAAAGTGAGTGTTTTTTATCAAGAAGTTTTCACCAAGATTGGAGAAGATTGAAGAAGTCTAAAGAAGCTAGATTGATTGAAAGAATAGTAAATTTTAATAAAATAATGAGGCAAGAAACTTGTTTGAAGTTGGTCCAAGGAGCAAAAAAGGTTACAATTTACATCCAATGGAGGAGTGTAACGCCTCTACTAATTCTAGAGGCATCAATCTTGTCAGGAAAAAAGCATTCCACACACATGTCCACATGCCACACTAGTGTCCCTAATAGAAATTTCCCCAATAGAAATTTCCTCAATGACACACAAGTGAGTTGCAAAGTGGATATAAAATGGAAGAAGATGTGAAAAATACATCATTGATATTGTATTTTCTAAGGTAAGGGGTATGTAAATAGGGAATTTGCAAGGGCTGAAAATTCATGCCATTATATTTTTCCCTCACTTTAGTAAGCATAAGTTTCAATGAATGCAAGGTAAATTAGAGTGAAAGAAGTTGAAAAACATAAATCTAAACAATCAATGAAGTGGACCACAGTTTAGAAAACTTGGGTGCAAGAGAGAGAGAGATGGCTCCATAGGTACTTGGTCCAATGAAAATTTGAAGAAAATCATCGTAGGTGCTTAGTCCTACAGAATGTGAACAAAAGAATCTATAGGTTCTCAATCCTACACAATTTTCTCCATGGGTGCTATATCCCACACAAGGTGAATGAAAGGTTCTACAAGTGTTCAGTCCTATAGAATGGAAATGCTTTATAGGTGCTCAGTCCTACAAAGGAGGTGCCATAGGTTCTCGGTCCTAGGGGAGGCTAGATGTGAAAGGCTCCATAGAGTCTAATTGACCCTTACATGTGTTCAGTCCTACAAGGAAACAATTTAATCCACAGAAAAAACATGTTAGGCAAGAAAAAAGTCATGTAGATAGATGATAGTCATTTCTTAGAACAAGTAATTGAAGGAGAATCTTTCAAAGGGGTCCCTTGAGATCCCTTGAAAAGAAAGAGGGGTCTACTCAAGGGACAATTTGTTTGAAAAGTGATGAATTTTTTGCAAATGATCCTATCATTAAGGAATCTTTTGAAAGATTCTCTTTCTTCAAGGAATTCAAAAGAAAGAAGAATGGCCTCCTTGGAGGTGAAATCTCAATTCATTTTGTTATCAATTCAATTTAAAAAAAAAATCTTGCTAAGGGGATCCTTGTTGAAGGATACGATTTTGAAAAATGTAAATATTTTCACCAAGGGATTTGTTGGACACCGAATACACCTTATTGAAAATTAAAGAAGTAGGAGGCCCCCCTTAGGATGGTGCATGCAAATGGAAGGAGCAAGTGGCATTTGAAGGAAAGGAAGAATATGTAGAGATGTCGTGGTCCATTATACATTACGAGATATAGATGTGGAAATGTTGTCACACACATGAGGGACAACACATAGGCACCAAAAAATCAAGAAACAAGCAAAGAAGAGATAAAGATAAAAATAAATATAAGAAAAGACAAAGAAACCAAGAGATAGGGGGATCTAATAATTTGGGGTCAGAATTGTTCATAGATATAGATAGATATAATATAATATAATATATGTATGAATTGTTGACAATCTCCAAATGTATCAAAATGTGAAGAAGAGAATGTGAAGAAAAAATGAAGATAAAAAATTGGGTCAACATGGAAGGGAATCCTAAATTACCCCAATACTTTGCATCATCCCTAATTGTCAAAAATTAAGATACAACATATGTACAAATGATGCAACAAATAGAGGAAGTTGACAACACAATTTCACTATTGTATCTAAGCATATACAAGGGTGAGAAGGGTCCTTTAGGGACACATAAAAACAAGCATGAGGGAAGCACAACATACACACAAATCTAATCTATATATAAAGAAGAGGTGCTCTCCTAGTCCCCATCAACCAAGAGGTTGTTGTTTTCCCAATGTAGATCGCTACAAGGGGATAGCAGGTGATATTGCAAGGGTAGGATACCAAGGGGAGAACCTTATGAGTCTCCTATGACAAGAGCTAAGGAAGGGGGCCCCTCTAGGTCTTCTTCACTCAACTCTTCTAAGGTAAATTCCATTAATCTTGAAAAGGTCATTGAAATATATAGGACATCATCAACTGAGTTAAATATGCACTTAAATATAGTACCATGTGTCAAATGAATGGGACATGAAGGAGACACCCAGGATCCACCATCAATCTCATCAAAAGAGATGGTGAAAAACTTGGGAGACATCAAGGCTACCTCCATCACCATGATGGAGCAAGCCAAAGTGGCATCCTCTCCCAAAGAAGGTGATCCCTTCTTCCAACCTCCCTTGGAAGCTAGTTTTCCCTCCAAATTATGCCTCATTGGAGGATGTGTGATGAGTGTTCTAAATGATACTTTTAATATTTATTTTGTGCTCAAAAAAAAATTATTATAGTGTTAATTAACAATGTTGGTGGTAGAATATATGCTTTTATGTTTGCTTGTTTTGCTCTATATTTAACTAATTAGGGAATAAATTAGAAATAATATTTTGTATTGAATGTTTCACTTTTGATGATGTTAATGATGAAATAACTATTTTTATTGAAATATGTGTTGTCACATTAGCATCCTATTTTTGAGGATTCCATTCAGGTGATTAAAGGCTTACTTCATGATGTGGATTTGTTAAACTCTCTATTTAACAAATGTGGAATCAATCATGCTCCTGATCACTCTAGTTGGATACTGATTCATCATAATTTCAAATAAACTTCTCTAGTCGGTTGGGAAACTTTGTTTTCCAGCTGTTAGGTGGTGAAATTCTCTTTGATACTTTCAATTATGTTTTAGTTTTAGTTTTCTACTTTGTATCTTGGTGAGTAGTGACATGATTTTGAATTCAAATAAGGGAATTCCTATAAATGTCCATCTTTAGGGATAGTCCTAAGTTAGATAATTTTTCACTTGATATTGTAATGACTGTACTATGCACTTTGGTTCCATCACCCTATTTGGGCCAATTTGAGTGCAAATAAGAAGTTAATCTGAATCTCAATGTTAAAGGTCCCACTAGAGGAAAAGTAGGGCCCGATTGACTGAAGGAGGTGATCTTGTGTTGTGTTCTTTTGATTCGGTTAATTCCTATTCATTTTGTATCATGTGAAGAGACAATAATCTTGATTTCTATTTAATCACTGTTAGTAACTACATCTATTCATATTTTCTAGATTAGTTCATAGTGTTTCTAAAATAGTTTGTTATGCTTCACTATAGATTAGGATTTATTCATTTACTCTAGATTTGAATGATGTTCATAGGAATTAGACTAGTAACTATTTTCAATTGCATGATGGTTTTGGTAGATGTAGTAATGATGACTGATGGGAAGACAAACCAAAGCTTTTTTGGAATTCATTCATGGACTTTATTGTTGTTGTTTTCTAGATTGATATTTATTTTCTTGTAAGTGTAAAATATACTTTCTTTCCAAGTAAAATAAGCATAGAATTTAAATTTAAAGTTAGATTAAGAGTGAATTTAGTTCCAATTTAATTTTTCTATGAATCAATTACAATTAATTCAAGTGGAGTTTGAACTAAGTTAGAATTTTAATGAGCATTAATTAGGGAATAAGATAGAATTAGATCTTAGAAATTAGTTGTTGAGTCCCACTCTTGAGAGCTCTTGAAGGAGTCAAAATGAAAAGAAAAGTCACTATTTATAGTGTAAAACCCCCCAAATCTGTGGAGACATCCTTATCGCATATAGCTCTAAGACACACCCAGTTCGATAGTTAAAAAATTAAATGATGCAAGAAGTGACACCAATGACCTTTCCCATCATTTTTTGTGTCATTTATAGGGAACTAAAAGATCTGGATAATTAAGTTTGAAGCCTTAGTGTTGATAAGGAAGATATTTTAGATTGTGGATGAGATGAGCTAGAGACCCTCTAGGAGGGTTTCTTCCATGAAACATTGATTTTGATCAAGAACAAAAAGTTCAACAACATTAGATTGAAAATTGAGAAATGAATCAGGAACATTATCAAGAAGAAGAAGAAATGGGTGATCAACTAGGAAATGATCCCTAGCCAAATAATAGAAACTTTCCCTATCCTATTAATCTAAATAGACAGGATGATGAGCCTCATATGAAAAAAAAAAATCACCTTCTATTTTACCTAACTTTAGGGGAAATTTTTTTGACGACCCTGACCAATTTCTCTTTGAGTTTAATGTTTTATGCTAGACCTATGACTATATAGCTAATAACCAAAAGTTGAAATTATTTCCTTATACCTTGAAAGATTCATCCTTACACTGGTTCATGGGTTTAGGTGCAGGGAAAATCTCAACTTGGCAGGAAATGGAAATTGAGTTTTTGGATAAATACCAAGATTACTGTCAAGTAAGAGATAGGAAAGAGGAGTTTTTCTAAATGAGACAATTGGAATATGCAATTCTAGAAGATTATGTTGATAGATTTTAGTTTGTACATAAAATATGTGGTAATGGGCTAGATAATGAGATTAGCAAGACAATTTTCTAAAAGGAATTGATGATGAGTCTAGAGAGTCTTTGAATCTTATGGGGAAATGATAAATCAATGAGCTTTCTTTAGAAGAAATTATTGAGATATGCAAAAAATAATCTAGGACTAGAGTAGGTACTAGAGGCTCCTAAAGAGACAAAGCTCTCACTCTTGATGTGTCTCAAGTAATGGAGGAAAATTCAAATTTGAAAACTAATCTACTCCTTCATCTCAACATGTAAGGAGATAAGAAGAATATTGAGCCTTTAGCCATTTATTGTTCCAAATGTAGAGGGAAACATCTTTTGAGAGAGTGTCCATTAAATCATATTGATCTCTATGAAATCTATGAGAAGCATCATGCAACAAGTTCTTGTAGCCTCTTACCTGGAATTAAGAACCATTTAAAGAAACAACCTATAGTAGAGGAAGAGCTTAATTATGTTGGGAAGTGATCTCATAATATAGGATATAATTCCAATCAAGGGAAATATGGTCCTAGAGCTATTTGGAATTAGAATCCTTGGAAAAATTCAAACCAATGGAATCCTCTCTACCATACACAACCACCACCTACATTTTGGGGTTAACCTAAATAGATGAATCCTCAGTGGAATCAATCATAGTGGCAATAAAATCAGCCATAGTGGCATCCAAACCAACCATCATGGCAACAAAATCAAACACAATTTTAACCATGGAAAAATTAGGGACAGAGGTGTCCTTGGGTATAGTCACCTCCATTAGTCACTGGTCCTAATCTTGGTAGTGAACAAGTAAACCAACCTCAATTTCCAGTGCAACTTGTCTCAAATCCAAAAAAAAAAATTGTATTGATTCAAATCCTCCTACTTTTAATGTGATAGATGCCAACAATATTCAATATAGGAACCATAATGTCCCATCTATACTGAATGATAAAGATCAAGAGGGTGAAAATGAAAAAGAGTATTCAAAGGAAAACCAAAACTATGATGATGTACAAAAGGTTAATTGGGCACTTTATCCCGAGCATTTGAAAATAGAACAAGTAGCTCTTGACATCCCCTAACCAAACTATATGAATGTAGTGGACTCTCAACTTCTTTGTGAATTGAAATAGATCAATATTGAGATACCATTATTACATGCCATTAAAGACATACCAAAAATAAATCAGTTAGTTAAGTCTCTTTGTATGAAAATTCCAAGTAGGAAGAATAAATTACCTCTTACAATATAGATAGGGACCAAGCTCACTAATCTTTTGTTGGGAAGATTACTACCTCAAAAATATAAGGATCCTAGTATTCTTATGATAACTTTGAGTATTGGGAGCAACTATCAATATTATCACATCAAAAACTGTTGAAATATTGGGTATGACAAGAGTTCAACCCACTTAACAATTGTTTTATAGTTGGAAGATCAATCTACTACCAAACCTAAAGGTGTTATTGAAGAAATCATGGTTACTATTGATACATGGGATTATTCAGTCAACCTTTTAGTTCTTAAAGCTAGAAAGAAGAATTTTGGTTATCCAATTATCTTTGGTAGACCATGGTTGGCTATTGTAACAACATTGATAGACTACAGATTAGGAAATATGATCATTTCTAATGGTTAGAAATAGAAGGAGTTGTCACTTTTTCCTCCAACCCAACCATCATTTTAGCCTAATACTCAACTTCAGGTCAATGAGGATATATACTCAGAAGGAGATGGCATTGTAGAATTGGCCATGGTTACTCTGGTAGAACATATCGAGGAATATGAAGAACAACATCTTAATTTTGAAAAGATTGGTCAAGTAAAAAAGAATTGTCATGGAATGTTACATCAGAAAAATTCACACATATTTCCCTGGAATACACTTTTTGGAGATCCACTTGATTCTAAGAATAAGACTAAAGAAATTACAATAGTAGAGGACAAACCTCTTTTCATTAATTCATCCTTATCCTCCTCACAAGAAGAGGAATTAAAGAAAATCTTGGAAAATCATACTGAATCATTTGCTTGGGAATATAAAAACATGAGAATAATTCACCCTTCTATTTGTACTCATCATATTTATACTAAAGATGCTAAACTAATAAGACAGAGTCAAAGAAGGATGAGTCTTGTTCTTCGAGATTTTGTAAAACAAGAGATAAAAACTATTGAAAGTGGGGTTTATTTATCCAATATCTGATAGTCAATGGGTCTCCCCATTGGTTATTGTTCCCAAGAAAAATGGAAAATGGCATGTAAGTGTGGATTACAAAAAATTAAACAAAGCCATTAAAAAAGATCATTTTCCTTTGTCATTTATTGATCAAGTACTTGAGAACCTAGCTAGTAGTAGTTATTTCTCTTTCCTAGATGGCTTTAGTGGTTACAATCAGATCCAAGTGGCTTCTAAGGACCAGCATATGGCTACCTTTACATGTCCTTGGGGAATATATGCTTATACAATTCTACCATTTGGACTGTACAATGCACCAACCAATTTTCAAAGAGCTATCCTATATTTTTTTGTGGATTTAACTACCTCACGTGTAAAAGTACATATGGATGATTCTATAATCCATGCACAAACATATGAAGAATTACTTGAAATTTTGAATAAGGTTTTGCAAATATGTAAGGATCTTAGGTTATCCTTGAATCATGAAAAGAGTTCCCTCGTGATGACAAAATGGATTGTTCTAGGACATCGCATTTCAAAATAGGGAATAAAAGTTGATCCCAAGAATGTACAAATCATTCAACAGATTTAGATCCCTAAAAATCAAACTAGCGTTCATAGTTTTCCGAGGCATTTTGGGTACTATAGAAGATTCATTGAGGGGTTTAGTAGAATTGTTGAACCTTTGTTCAAATTGCTCAAGAAGGATGTGGAGTTTCTTATGGACAAGTGATTGTCAAAAATCTTTTGAAACAATTAAACATGCCTTAACTACTTCTCCAATTATCAAAGGACATGTTTGGGGAGTTCCATTTCATATGCATACCAATGCATACAACCTTTTTATTAGTACAGTCTTGGGATAGAAATATGAGAATGAAGTAATGCATGCTATCTACTATATTAGTGAAAATATAAATCCTGCCAAAAGGAATTACACAACAATTGAAAATGAATTTCTAGCAGTAATATATGAAATTAATAAATTTAGGCACTATATTATTGGTTACATGGTATTCATTCACACAGACCATACTGTTATTAAATATCTAGTGAATAAAACTGCAGTGGGTGGAAAAATTATAAGATGGCTATTATTGTTGCAAGAATTTGATTTGAAAATTATAGATAAGCCTGGTAAGGATGATTTTGTTGTTGATTTCCTTTCTAGAATTATTTTTTAGGGTGATTGAGAGCCAATAGATGACACATTTCTAGATGAAAACTTGTTTGCAATATCAATTCATCCTTCATGGTTTTCTGATCTTGCAAGTTATCTTGTAATAGGGAAGTGTCCAAATCATTTTAGTAATAAGAAAAGGACATTATTTCATGAAAGTTATAGATTCCAATAGATAAATGGGATTTTTTTGAAATGTGTCCTGGTCAAGTGTGTTGCAAAAATAGATTTTTATGATGTCATACATTCTTTCCATCATGACCCATAAGGACATTATTCAATGATCTAAATGGTTCATAAGATCCTAGGAGATGATTATCTTTGGCCATCTATGACAAAGGTTGTTTCATTATTTGTTAAGCATTGTGATGAATTCTAGCACATGGGAAGACCTACACCAACAATGGAGATGCCATTACAACCTCAGATAGCTCTAGAACCATTTGAGAAGTGTGGAATTTATTTCATGGGACCTATTGATCCACCTTCTAGAGGACAACATTTTATTCTAGTTTGTACAAACTATTTCACAAAGTGGGCTGAAGTGAAAGCTTTTCCAACAACAAGGGAAGATAAAGTAGCTGATTTTATATACAAGCATATTCTTCAGAGATTTG
Source organism: Sequoia sempervirens (assembly GCA_007258455.2). Classification (NCBI taxonomy): domain Eukaryota; kingdom Viridiplantae; phylum Streptophyta; class Pinopsida; order Cupressales; family Cupressaceae; genus Sequoia; species Sequoia sempervirens. The sequence goes on from VDFB02351074.1 coordinate 75,447, forward strand.
GTACACCAAGGGAGATAGTGTCAGACCAAGGACCTCAGTTTATGTTTGCTATGATGGAAGATTTTATGCAAAGATATGAGTTGACATAGAGGAAATCCACACCATATCATCCTCAGGAAAATGGGAAAATAAAAGTTTCTAATTGAGAATTAAAAATATTTTGACAAAGACTATTTCATTAAGGAAAAAAGACTAGGCATAAAGGTTAGATGAAGCAGTCTAGGCTTACAATACAACCTAGATGACAACCACTAGATTCTCTCGATATGATTTATTGTATGGGAAAAATCCAGTCATGCCTATTGAATTTGAGTTGTAGACATTAAAAATAGCATTGGAAGTTGGTATTATTTTTCCTAAGAAAGAAAAGAATAGGATTCTATAGTTGAACCAATTGGATGAAATGAGAATGGAAGCTCTTCAACATACAAAAATAATACAAAAGTAGATGAAAGAATGGCATGATAATCACAATGTGGCTAGATAACTCAAGAAAGGAGATTGGGCACTACTATTTGATTCCAAATTCTAATAATTTAAAGGGAATTTCCATACAAGATGGTTAGGACCCTATGAAATTGATCAATTTTTTGAAAATGGAGTTGTTCAACTAATACCCATAGATGGGGAAAGAAGGATAATGTTGGTTAATGGTCATCATTTGAAGATATGTCACAAATCAACATCAAAAGATGAATTTTTATCAGAATTGTAACATAGAATTAAAAATTTTCTTATGGAGGATATTTCTACCATGGGAGAATGTGCTTATGTATAATTCTTTTGAAGAAGGCATTAATAAAGGAGATAAATTGAAAACTAGAAATGGCAGTTTATCTCTCAAAAAATGATATTAAAAAAGGAATGGATCTCTTCTAGATCAACTTTAGTTTGCTCTTGATGACTTTTGATGGTTTCAAAAGTTCTCGGTAATAAACCAACTGTTGAGCTCTCTCTAATTGACTCATTGGAATCTTTTCCAACTAAGTTAATTTACACAATGTAGTTGAGTTCTAGTTTAAATAAAAGAGGTATGTATTTATTGTAATTATTATATTTGAAATTATTTTTCTAATTTAGGTAGTATATTGTGAAGTTAGGTAAATATTTTAAGCATAGAAATATCTACCAAATAGTTATTAATGGTATAATAGATTAGTATTAATTATATCAAAAGTTGGTGGAGAGAGAAGGATGTGACATTAAAATATTTTCATAATGATTGCAAGAAAAGTTAAAATCTTCATGTCATTGCAAATAAATTTGCATGTGTCAGCATTGCCACCAAACTTGCAAATCATAATGAAAAGTACAGGTTTGTGTGTGTGAATCATTTGGAAGGAATAGAATGAAATTAATATTGGATATTTGGCATGATGTGCCATTTATGGAAAGTTTCTGCTTCTAAAAGAAGAAAATCATTCTATATATTTTGTTCAAAAAATTAGTGGCCAACATTTTCCTTGTCAAGTTGCAGTAGTGAAAAAAATGGGAAACAAGAGAAAGGAAAAGCCCAAAATCTTTAATTTGGACTCTAAAACAGAAAGATTTCCTAGGAAAGTTGGATGGTTCAACTTTATTTAGATGTATGAGGGTTTTGAGCTAGTATTGGTTGAAGAATTTGTGAGAAATTTTAATGTTAATGTCACAAGAGTTAGAGGGGAAGTAATAGAAGTCGCTCCTACTTTTATAAGTGAATTATTGGGTATTCCTATTGAAGGAGAACTGGTAAATAAAGGACATATTAGTTTTCAAGAGTTAGTTTCAGTGTTTCATCAAGAACTTGAGAGGTGACCTGAAATTCAATTGCATAAGGGATGACATAAGGGAATAGCTCACAGTAGCCTGGAGGGGCCCTAGAAAACTATTGTTATGTATTTAATGAAGTTCTTCACTTGTGGAGGACAATATGGCACAACATTGGGGCCAAAAATGTGATTGTTGATGCATTTAATGTATGGTAATACCAAACCTTCTACAAAAATCAATCTAATTGCTTTTCTATTTTCTCAAATTTCTATTATGATATCTAGAGTAAAATATAGGGTACATTATATATCAGATATCATAGTTTGATACATTTGATTATAAAGAACCATTTTTTGAGGAAAGAGTCTATAAAGTAAGGGTGGCTTGAATTTTTGTTAGCTCCCACTGTCAAGCATGGAAGAAAACCCAAGAAGGGGCCCGCAACAACAAGGGTAAAAATTGAAAAAGGAGAATCTTCTAAAAAAGGAAAAAAAAAGAAAAAGAGGAAGCTATAGGAATCTGTTAGGATAACACATAGTATTTCTAAAAAGAAAAATCAATGGTCAAAAGAAGAAAACCCTAGTACTTCTAACACCCATGTTTCAACTCCTGATAGTTTACTCAAATAACCCCTGAATCTCCTCGATACATTTTAGGAATCCATGAAAAGTTTGAAACCCCTATATAGTCTCCTAAATGGGCCATTAATCCACATGATGTCCCACTTCCATCTCCTAAGAGAACCCCCATGTTAGAATCCCATAGCTCACCTCATGCTGAACAATATCCTCATATTTCAATAAAAGATAGTTTTGTTGAAAATTTTGATATTCAAATGGAGGAAAAAGAAGCTTCTAAGAAATTTGAAGATGAAGAGGCTGAATCTTCTCCTCCACTTCATCTATTTCTTGAAAGAAGGAAGGGTAAAGAGCTAATGAATGAACAAGAGGAATCTCCTAAAATGAAAGAAGGAGAAAGGATGGAGGAGGAAGAAGAATTATTAAGAGCAATGGGCATATCAAGAATGTAAGCATAGTTAGAGGAAGAGAAAAGAAAAATGCAGTTTCTTGAAGAGAAATTAAAAAGGAAATAAGAGTTGCAATTTTTTATGAATGAAAAAAAGAAATGAAAATGGAAATGGAAGAAAAAGAAAATACTTTGTAAGGATAGTTAAAAAAAAGGGAGGAAGCTTTAGATCAAGCTAATGTGTAGGCATAAGCAAATGTAGAGGAAATAGCAAGGTTAAATGAAAAGTTGGAACAAAAAGAGGAATACTTCAAACAACAATCCATCAAATTAAATTTTCAAGAGGCTTCCACCTCATCTGCTCCACCCAGATACCTCTCTTTACCTCCTATTCCTCCACTTATTCCTACTCCACCACTTGTTCCAAGAAGATACCTTTCTCTAACAACAATGAAACTTAAATGAGAAAATTATCAATTACAGAATCAAGTTCAAAAGTTAGAGAAAGAAAGAGATGAAGCAAATGAAAAATTTGAGCAAGTTGTAGAACTATCCTCTACAATGTTGTCCATAAGAAAATCATCAGGTTTATATACATTATTTTTGAGGGAAAGATTTCTTCAATGAAAAATCAATCAACTGGTTCTAAGATGAAAAATTGAGTATGATGATGATAGTGATTTTCTAAAATAATTTTATAACAATCATCCAATTATTCAAAATCAGATGTGTGAATATTTTCAACACAATTTTCTTCTTGGACATTTTCCTCAATCATTTATGAATGTTTTTATAGGAGAATTACAAATCAAGCCTTTTGTATCATTGCTACAAAATCAAGTTGAATGGGAAAATCAGATATCTCAGTATAGAGATGAACAAATGAAATTTGGTCTCCTTATGAGAGATGAAACCCCCTATTCAATGACTTTTAGAGTCGC